>SNQN01004308.1:22886-52993 GCA_008642245.1 Bassia scoparia
TTGATTCCAATTAATGTAAACGGACCCTAAGTAGTAAAGAACTGAAAGCCTTTGGTCACAATTTTGATCCCCCACATCACTCGATGTATATTATATTACCCTAGTGTCGCATTTGCATAAAAAACTTATTCTGRAAAATCAACAAATTGTTATCTCAAAATTAGTCAATCTTCAAAATACTCCATTCGTTCCATATCGTTTTTACCACTTTTCTCTCATTATTAAGACGTTCTACAATTTTTTTTACATTTCTTCGTTATTCCTTTAGTAACATTCATCATATTTGTTTATTATTGTGAGGACCAACAAGTGGAGTAATAATCACACTTCCACTCCAATCTATTCACTCTCTATCCAATATATTCACACTATTTCTTCATTCTATCTATAATATTCAATCTCATACGATCACTCCCAATATTTTATCATTTTCTTTGCCTAAACTTCAAATAATAAACGATATACGGAGTAAATAATATCATAGAACGTAACGGAGGGGTACAATATATAGTAACCTATTGCCTAAGCTTACTAATGTGGAATGCAATTTTTGTATACAAGACAAGCAATCGCACCAAATTGGTAATGATAGGACTTTAACAACTAYACTTAAAGGACACCAATACCATGATAATAATGAAACCAATCAACTTAATTAATAAAACTAGTTCAATATTAATAATAAGAAAATGAAGGTGAAACTTAGGAAAATGAAAAGAGGTTCACTTAGCTTGAATCCTTTACTTGTCTCTAAAGTCTAGGAAAAGGGGCTAATATGGTATATCCCAAGCTTACAACTACACGCTTTAATATTAAAATTGTGCCACAACTTTGCCACTTTTTCATTTTGTGAATTGTACTCCTACTTATAAACAATGATAAAAGTCTTAAATTAATGATTATGAAAACATACAAAAAGGGGGAAAAAAAAGAGAGAGAGAATTCTATTGTGTAATCATATGCATATGTGGTATGTTGTTACACTTTGACATATTTATATGATGTATCACTGAAGAAATAAATATGATTTATAGAATATATTTAGGTGCTTTATTTGTATGTCAAATCTCAATATTAGAAGGCACAATATAACTTTAACTTTAGGTGTATCTCCTTTCCCCTATTTATACTCTATTTGGTTTAAAATATTATATATACATTTGAAACTTGACACTATTCACTACTAGTTTTATGTCACGCGATGTGTGACTCATAAAAATTGTATTTCGTCAWTAAAAATAATTATAAAATATGTATTAAAATAAAATATTTATAATTAATTAGCAATACAATTTTATTGAATTGTAGCTGTTTTTTTTAATATGACTTGAAATTCAAATAAAACCATTAATGCTTCAATTCAATGTTTAAAACTTTTTACTAATTAAGTTACATAATAAATATAATTTTCATTTTTAAGCGCATAATAAAAAAAAGGTAATTAAGACACATTAATTCATATTTATTAAAATTCATTAAGGGTATAAAAGACTTTTAGCAGGGGACACCATCTTCCTCCCCCCTTCCCTTATATAATAGAGATATGAGATATTTTTAAAATTTTTCCTAATGTACAAGTCAAAATATACATAATTCCGTGTGAACTTGTTTGATTCATCTCGATGCATAATACTTATAATATTCATTTTTATAATTTTTGTTAATGTATAATTAATGTTGTATTCAAAGTAAAATGTGTATTGACATCTATATCTATATTCAATACTATAAGACAAGCGGATCAACGTGGGGATGACATTTATCACTCCGTGATTCGCTGTTCTTATAGCATAATATATCGTAATAATAAATAAATTATAATAATAGAAATAAAATATTACATTTACTATATAGAAAGATATTATTGCATCTTAAATAATGCAATGATAAAAAATAAGGCAAGATTTATTTCTATTATGTATAATAGTAAAAACGAAAAAAAATCATAAAATATATAATTGCATATGATAACAAAGATATCGCAAAGTTATATGCATATTATTAGTATATTTCAAAAAAAAATATATATAATGTAGAAAATATGATAGAATATTAGAGAATTACAATCAAACCATTTCATATATTAGTTTATTTCTTATGTCTTGCACATCATTATATCAAATCATGTATTAACTCCACTATCCCTCAATTTAATTTATTAATAGTCTTTATATTCTCATTACTTTGGGAAGAACCACCCTAAAAGTTAAATTATTCTGTAATTATTTTGAGGTCGGATTATTGAAAGCAGGACCACCAAAGAGTGGGATTATTAGTTTCCCATTGAATTGAATTACACCGTATGTGAATATAAATTGTTTTATGACACATATAGCTCTAACTCGGGACATGTACGAATTGTACGATGTTATTAATCTTGCTATACTAATATTTTCTTTTAGTATCTAACACATAATATTTGTTTTAATGATAATGTAGACTAAAATTGAATTTGATAGTCATGCATCGCATGGTATTACAATCTTCAATCGAAAAAATTTTTAATAATTACTAATATTTATATAAAAAAACATTAACAAAAAAAATTTAAAACCGTGCATCGCACGGGCATAAGACTAGTTTATGTGTTAAAGTGAAATGAGTACGGGAGTTAGAACATTTAGAAAGGAAGAGTACAATGTTTTCTTCTTTAAATTGACATTTTTTCACTCAAAAATCCTTGGTTTTTGTTATTTTAATTAATAATTAGTTTTTTTACCCGTGCAATGCCGGTTGTCATTTTTTTAAAGTTGAACTTTATCTCTTTTTTTTTATAATTTGAAGTATTGAATATCATTAATTCAAAATGAAAAATAAAAAGGAAAAAACAAAACAAAATTTGTTAAATGTTTTTCACATGAATAAAGATTGTTATTTCTTACATTTCATAACTTAGATGATTTTATTTGGTGCTAAGAGAGCCACAAAGCGGAGATGAGAATTAATTTCAAGATCTTCTGAACTGGAGAGGAAGTTTTCAACATAGAGTTATCTTTTCACTCTCATATCTTCAAGATTTTTAAGAGGTGTAGTGATATTAATTATTGTTTTAATTTGTTCTCCTTCTAAAATAATAATTAATTATCAATGTGCATATGTTGTTTTTTGCACATTTTCCACTTCTTCTACAAATAAAGTTTTCCAGAATGATTTTTCTTAATGGATTAAGGTCTTTTACATTAACTGACAACAAAAATCCGCGTATTAACGACGGATTTACCGACCGTGCGGAAAACGATCGGAAATGTCATATTATCGACCGTTTTTATAAGACGCTATTTACTGGCGACCTGTTTTTAAAATAATACCGACGTTTCCTATACTGGACGAAATTACCGTTCCGTTTTTAATTTTACCGACCGTTAGCAAGGACACGGTAATATGATCAAATATTTTTTTGACTTGGAAAAAAAAATTACCGACCGTCTATGTGGTACCAACCATAGAACGGTCGGTAAATGAATTTTTTATTTTTAACTCCAAGGTCGACATTGTGGTCGTTCCCTTTTATTTAACATATGCCATCATCATTCTCTCTCTCCTCTATTTCTTTCTTTCCATAGTCCTTAGCCCCTCACTCTCTCTCTCCTCATTCTCACCTCACTTTCTCTCATCATTCACCATCTCTCACTCTCTCCTCATCGTCACTCCGCTGACTCTCTCTCCTTATCTTCACCTTCTATCAACTCCTCTCTCTCCTTCATCGCCGCCCAATATTTGCGTCCACAGACCACCACTCTCATCCCGCGACATCGCCGCCCTATCAACGCAACCCCTCCTTCATCCGCCCTATTTTTTGGTAAGTTTTCCCTTTATTTTTTTATTATTTTTATTTAAATTCTGGTTAGATCTTGGTTAAATATCTTGGTTGTTTTTTTTTGATTTTAGTCTAGGTTCGAAATCTTTTATTTTGAATTTTGTTTCTTTTTTAAATTTGGTATTTTCGTTTGTTTTTTCTATGGTTTCGTTGTTCTTTGATTTTAATTTTCCAGCGGGTTTCTTTTCTTCTTCTTTAATTTCGTCTTTTCTAGATCTAGGTGAGTTGTTTTTCTTTTTTTTGTTTTTAGATCTGATTTTTGAGAAATTTTTTCTGTTTCGTTTTTCATTGAGAATTTTCGTTTTTAATTGTCTTTTTGTTTCATTTTAGATTTAATTTTTGATTTCCCCCCCCTTTCGTCTGAGTTTTTTCAATTTACTTTTCCAATTTTTTTAATTTTTCGTTTCTTGAAGTTTTGTAACTGGTTTTGGTTTTTTAAGTAGATTGTTAGATTCTAGTTTTTTTTTATATATATTTTCAATTGATTTTTCGTCTGTTTCGTTTTTCAGATTTAGAATTTTCATTTTTAATTGTCCTGTTGCATTTTAGATTTAATTTTTGTGATTCCCCCTCCCTTTTCGTCTGATTTTTTTCAATTTATTTTCCTGATTTTTTTTTCGTTTCTTGATTTTGTAACTGTATATGATTTGTTAAGTTGATTTTAGATCTATTGTTTTTATGATTTTCAAATTGATTTTCGTTTCAGAATTGATTTTTTTAATTGTATCTAGTTTTTGTGTTATTTTTTTTAAAAAATGAAAATGATGAGAGTGAAATGGGATTTTTTTTGTGTTTTGGGTGCGCCTTGTTGTAGCAAGTTTCCGCTTGACAAACTACAATATTTCCTCTTGCTTCAGGGTTGAGAGATGGTGGGAGGCTTCCCGTCTATTAGCTACCTCAAGAGAGCTGATCTTGGAATGGAAACTTGTCGTTGGTTTTGGCACTTCAAGTTCCTCTCGATCGCCTTAGCACCTGCAAGAAGGAGAATAATCCTTTTCGATTATCTCCTCGATGCCTAATTAAGTAAAGGAAGGAGGAAAGAAATAAATGCTTAATGAATGTAGAGAGAAGTTAGAGAGAGAACATCTATACTTGCTTAAGTATGAGTAAATGCTCTCAAGTGTATTGTGAAAATTGTGTGTAAAATGGCTGCCTCTCAAGGAGGTATTTATAGGCTTTTGCAGTACCCCTTGAGGGCTTGGATGTGTGACATTGTCACCATCCTACGCATCGTTTTACCTGTTTGCTTGCTTAAGCGTTTCCTTGAACGGTATTTAACCGTGTTTTCGGTTGAATGTATTACAGATCAACTACCTCTCGGCTTTCTGACACGTGTCATGTATTTCTACGCCACGTTGGATTTCTTATGACACGCGAAGTGCGACACGTGGCTTTACTGCCACATCATTTGCCCCAACGCTTACCAATTACTTTTTCACGTAGCACCTCACAAATCCTATATGGGCCTTCCCAGTTTGGGGTTAGCTTGCCCTCTTCCTTGCTCGACCAGTGACTCCATCTCCGTAAAACCAAATCTCCCAGCTGAAAGAGGTCGGTGATTTACCCTTTTGTTGTAATCCCTAGACATCCTGAGCTTGTAAATATGTTGACGAAGAGGCGTTGCCCACCTGACCTCCGGGTATCAAATCAAGATTTATGCCGCATCGCTTCCCATTTCCCTCTTCAGAATAAACATTAACCCGCAACGTAGGCTCATACATTTCAATGGGAAGCACAACGTCTGACCCAAACCAAGGTGAAGGGAGTTTCCCCTGTTGAATTCTTTGTGGGATCCTGATAGACCAATACATTGTAGGCTCTTCAACCATAGTCCCTTGGCATTGTCCAACTTCTTCTTGATTCCGTTGCAGATGATTTTGTTGAACGACTCCACCTTGTCGTTGGCTTGTGGGGGGCTATAGACCGCAAAATGTGCGCTTATGCCTGGTCTGATAACTAGTTGGTGAGAACATTGGAGTACAAATTGTGGGTCGTTATCAACACTATGGAACGCGGCAATCCAAATCTTGTGATGATTATTCTTCTAGAGGAATCCTTTCACATCTGAGACTTTGATGTTCCTCATTGGCTCTTGCTTTCCACCCATTTGGTGAAATAGTCCACTACCACAATCAGAAATTTCTTGTGCCAGGGGCTGGGGGAAAGGTCCCCAATATGTCTACCCACCAATTTCGAAAGGGTAAGGGCGATAAACCGGAGACAGGAGGTTTGCTGGTTTCTGATGGAGGTTTCCATGAATCTGACACACTGGAGCATTTCTTGACAAGTTCCATGGCACTCCCCGTAATCGCACGGCAGTAATACCCAGTACCGAGGTCTTTTCGCTAACGCCCGTTGCCCCAATATGAGAATGATTGCCCTTATGAATATCATCCAGAACCTCTGCCCTTTCTCAGGCGTGATACATTTGAGAAGGGGATGGAGAAAGACTTCTTGTTATAATTTTCCCTTCCAAATAAACGAACCAAGAGTACCCAAGCATTACAATTTTGCCCTTTGCGGATCTAGGGGAAGTCACCTGTCAGCTTGTACTCGTGATTCATCCATCCAGTGCTTCCTCGATCAATGAAGTGAACGATCCTGCAATTCGTCTACTACTTCTTCGGTCCTTCACCTCCCCAAGAGACAGACCTGGGGAATCTTCTGTTGCAGAGCTGCCAACTTGGATAAGGCATCGGCTGATTATTTCCGACCGAAGGACTTGTACCGTCGGAATTGGTTCTAAACCTCCGTTTTCCTTTTTCACCATTTCACAGTCAGCGAATCATATTCTCATCTCTTGCCTCGTATTCCCATTTCACTGGATAACCACTTATTGAGAGTCGACATGGCGTCAATTTTCCAGTGCCCCAGCCGCTTTGCACATTCGAATTCCGGCTCACAAGGCTTCATATTTTGCCTTCGTGTTTGACGTTTGAACTTAAACCTCATCGGCATATTCAACGATATCCTTCAGAGATTTAAATTAAGATCCCTGCACCCACACCCGTTTTGTGGTGGAGGATCCATCCGAATAACGTCCAACATCGCTTGATGTTTCGCTGGGAGGGGGTCTCGTTATTTCCACGATGAATCTGCCAAGGCTTGACCTTTGATGGCTTTCCTGGGTTCAAACTCAGATGAAACCTTATCAACGCAATGGCCCATTCCGCATTCTTCCTGATGATTTCTAACTTGGTAACGGTTGTTTGAATGGGCTGGTCGGATATCGAATCTAATCTTTATGTGCTGCAAAGTAGGGGGCGAGTTTCTTATTGCCATCATGAGAGCCACCCAAACTTCTGTGCCGTAGCATAGCCTTTCTGCTCCTTGCAAGACATGGCTTACAAAATGCTGGCACTGGGTGCCTTTCTCTTTCAGCTACCACACTAGCTGAAACCGGCTGCTCAGGATACCACAAGTACATGTATAATGTTCTCCCTTGCCTTGGGTCTTACCAGACGTGGAAGGGATGGAGTGGTCTTTGATTTTTGGAAATGCGCTTTGGGCTCCTCACTCCATTCAAACTTAACGCCTTTCTTGTGGCTCGAAAGAAGTATTGGATTTGTCCTCCTGATTTTTGATAGGAAACCTTCCAACGCTGCCAAGCATCCCGTTATCTTCTGTACTCTCTGACACTTACTCGGAGATTGCACTATCTTACGACTGCTTGACCTATCGGGATTGCCTCTAGTGCCCCGTTCAATCAACCAACAAAACCAAAATCTTTCCGACGTAACCCAAACACCACATTTTTTGGGTTAGCTTCATACCAAAGTGTCGGAGGCTGTTCGAGGGTTCTTTAGATCTCTGACGTGTTCTTCCTCTTCTTGCTTTTGAATGATCATTTCAATCATATGTAGGCTTACCACGTTTCCTTTCCAAGCTGTTTAGCCAAGATGGTGTTCTTACACATCTTTAGGACGGTTGCAAGGGCATTCTCAGGCCAAAAATTGGCATCACCTGTGTAAACAATACACCCTCTGTCCAGTGACAAAGGCTGTCTTGTCCTTGGTCTTCCTCCTTTAGAGGGATTTGATGAAATCTTGAGTAGCACATCAACGAAGCTCACCCCTTAGCTTCATGCCTTTGCTGGTGGAATCTACCAATTGTCAATCTTGGGAAGTGGAAAAAACTATCCTTTGGGGCAGCTTTGCTTGAGAATCAGTGTAATCCACACACATTTCTCCACGTTTCCGTTGGGGTTTTGGCACCAAAACTACATTTGCCACCCCACTCAGGGTTATTGACGAAGGGACGAAATAAAACCCGCATCCAGGAGTTTCTTCACCTCCTCTCGAAGCTTGCTACGTACTGGCCCCCAATTCCTCTTTTGCTTGATTGGCCTTCATAGTGGGAGTCAACATTAAGCTTGTTGGGCGATGCTTTGGATCCAACCCGGGCATCTCATTCTACGGAAGAGGCAAAAAGTCTTTATTATTCTCATTAGCAAAACCTTGAGCCACTTCTCGATTCTTCCCCATGGCTTCACAACTTTCACTGTCCTTTTGGGGATTATGGTTGGCGGTCAATGGCGAAAGTCTTCTTGGCGGGACCCCTGTTATGGCCGGGAGATAGAGGCGACAGCCCATGAACTGCCATGGTTCTTGGTTGTCTCATGCAACCATTGGACTTACCCGCCTTTCCGTTTTTTTGACCCTTTTCTGACGTCTTTAGGCAATTCCCTTCTCCTTGCCCCCAGACAAGTGGCAACGCGGACAGTGGTGAGGTTAACACTCATCTGGCCGACTTGCTGATCACCATAGATGGTACCCTACTACTTGCCTCGTCCCACAAGTTTCATCAACATAAGACTGTGTAACCAAGACTGACTTTGACTTGCATTTAGGGTTGGGGCCCAAGAAATCACCATTGATAGGCTACCATGTTCTGAACCCACACGAATTATCCTTCTATTGTACTGCATTGTTCTTCCTTTCCCGATTCGGAGAGGAGGGGACTATCCCAACTGTTAATCACACCCCCACAAATCCAATGACTGGAGTATGGCAAGGACTAGCATCTCGTCATGTACTTCAACTTTTGAAGACATTTATAAACTAATGATATCCGACGGAATCCCAGTGTCGATTGGATACGACGGACTCGCTTAATCCCGATCTTACATAACACCATGAGGGATCATCATGGGGGGTGCTTACCTCCCCCGATCCTCTCTCAAGATGAGAACGTCGGAAATATCCTCTTTTTGCGTTGGTTTCGCTAGTTACAGCCATTCACCGGGCACACTTGCTTGCATCTCCTTTTGGCACCTCAATGTGGTCGCTCCAGCGGAAAACCCCCCGAAATCATATTAAACTATCCCAGAGTCGGAATGTTCGCTGTGGTGGCATCATCTTTAGATGAGGCTTTCTTCAGGAAATCGTTTGATGATGCTTCTTCACTCCTTGAATGTGCCAACGATCACCTGGTTCGTCTGTAATGTTGAAGCATCCATCATCATGACCAACATCTTGTGGAGTGACATATGTTATGAGCTGTCCCGAGTGTGCTAACTCGTGTCTTGATTGATGGGGTCCTCAATGGCACATTCTTTGCTTAACTCCTTGACACATTGAAAAGTCTTGGTGTATTCTACGGTGGGGGGTGAGTTGAACTTCTATTCTTTCTAGCCGTTCTTTTTGGAGAAGTGCTTCCTCCTTAATATTCCAGGTGCTGACCTTTTCTTGTCCGAGTCTCCCTTTGTTGGACCTGAATTGCATTTGAGTTATGGAGGAGGGAGTTAGTTGCTCTCCTTGGCCTTTCTTAACGGCTCAGACTTCTTCGGCATGAATCCATGCTCAGGACTTCCCTCATTTTCATTCAATCTTGAACCCTTTACCTCTACCATTTGGAATTTTGAAGGGGCTATCTTCATCCAACCTCGATCGAAGTATCTAGGATCACCCGGTTCTAGGCAGATCAGGATTTGAAGAGTTTCATTGCTTGAAGCCGTTAACATTAGCTTTCCAGCTTTCATTGGGTCGTTGTTGAATTCCTCCCCAAATGTAAGCTGCTTTCTCTGCTTCTTGGCAATTGCGCCATGAAATGATGAGTAAAGAGAACAGCTAGTTCATTGAAATTCATGGATTCGAACCTGTTGGGAAGCGCTTGAACCACCTTTGAGCTAGCCCCTTAAGGGTAAACTGGGATTATGCACACATTGCGTCGTCAGTTTTGCGTGAGTCGCATGAGATGTTATACATCGCTAAGTGATCATTCTGGGTCGGTGTTCCAATCTAAGCTCGTGGTAGGAAACTTGATTTTTGAATTGAGTTTGCCATCAAGATAGAAGAGAGAAAGGACTCTTGTCAGTTATGGGAAGTCCTTGCAACTCCTCGTCCTTTGGGACGGAAGACCGGAGTCACAGCGTTCTGCGTTAGCACCGCTTCCGTAGATAACCCCACTTACGAGGTTGGGAACGACATCTGGCTCACTGATCTTGATGCGCTCGGATATTATGACTATATTGGCACGATTGGTATGGCCATGCATTCTGAGAGAACGAATGAGAAGGAATCAGTGCACTATGGGGTAAGATCCCGTCAGGGATGTTCATCAAGAGTCGCTTGCTTAAGCTTCTCAGACTTCTTCTTTTCGAAATCTTCTCGCATCTGGCTCTCAGCCGCTCTTTCTTTCTCTGGATGATACTCCTGCATCCATTGAAGAGCTTCTCGCTCTGACTTCTTCTTTCGATTGAGTGCTCGAACAGTCCTTCGACTCATGACTTTGGTTGGTCTCTCGTCATCCCATCATTGTGAAACGAAATGGGACCCCTCATTGATTGATCACTTGGGGCAATGAAAGGGCTTAGGAAGTGGTTGCGTTTGCTCCTAACTAACTCTTCTCCTAATTCAATGCGGAATTAATCTGTGGTTTCAACATTTTCCCTTGCTCATAGGGGTAGGATAGCTTGACCTGGTCATCTTAGATTTGGGTATCACAGGGTGTACTGTTATTCCATGGCTCTGAGCTTAGCAGGACTTCACTACCATCCGGCGTCGTTGCTTTTCCTTGCACGGCTGAGCTTCACAGCGCTGCATTTTCTTCATTTGAGGGATTGGAGTTGTGCTTCATGTCGTTGGTGCTCTGCAAAAACGGTCCAATTTACTCGGGACACTCCGTGCTTATCTCCTTCTTATAGCACCATCAAGTGTAACATATCTTCCATTCAAGTCTTGGAGAGAAAGCTCTTTCCCACGTAGGTGCCTAGATCTTCCTCACCGTGGAAGGCGGAGTGATCAGGGTTTCTCTCCATTCGGATTGCTTTCCTCTCCGAAGATGGAGGATGTTTCTTCCTTGTCTGTTTTGATCATTCCTTGAAGCCATATCTGATCGCCTCTCCAGCAGCGGCCCAAATATTGTAGCAAGGTTTCCGCTTGCAAACTATAATATTTCCTCTTGCTTCAGGGTTGAGAATGGGTGGAGGCTTCCCGTCTATGCTACCTCAAGAGAGCTGATCTGAATGGAACTTGTCGTTGGCTTGACACTTCAAGTTCCTCTCGTCGCCTTACACCTGCAAGAAGGAAATAATCCTTTTCGGATATCTCCCCTCCGATGCCTAAGTATAGAAGGAAGGAGGAAAGAAATAAATGCTAATGAATGTAGAGAGAAGTAGAGAGAAAACGTATACTTGCTTAAGTATGAGTAAATGCTCTCAAGTGTATGTGGAAAATTGTGTGTAAAATGGTGCCTCTCAAGGGGTTATTTATAGGCTTTTGCTTACCCCTTGAGGTTGGATGTGTGACACTTGTCACCATCCTACGCATCGTTTTACCTGTTTGCTTGCTTAAGCCGTTTCCTTGACGGTATTTAACCGGTTCGGTTGTGAATGTATACAGATCAACTACCTCTCGGCTTCTGACACGTGTCATGTATTCTACGCCACGTTGGATTTCATGACCACGTCGAAGTGCGACACGTGGCTTTACGTGCCACATCACGCCTCTAACTCATTATTGTGTGTTTTTTTCAGACTTTGGTTCATTGGAATTTTCTCATGTGAATTGAAGATTGAAGTTTTTTTTTGAAGATTAAAGTTGTTATACTTGTAAAAGTAAAATAATTTTTGTTATTTATTGTAAAGTTGTAAATGTAAAATAATTTGTGATTTATTGTAAGTTTTCAAGTATATTGTATAATTTGAAGATTTTAATTGTTTGAAAATTGTCAGAGAATACTCTGACAACTTTTCATTTTTTTTAATTTGTATAATAGATTTACCGACCGCACATGTCTGTAAGGTCAAGGTTGACTTTAATGGGTGGTTTTCCGACTGCTAAACGGTCGCCAAATATGTAAAATTGCCGACCGTTTGGCGGTCGGTAATTTCCGGCCGTTATAAACCGTCGGAGGATCATCGATCTCGTCTGTTCTAGGTCGGTCGGGTATAACGGTCAGGTAAATATTGCCGACTGTTTAGCGGTCGGTAAGAGCCTTATTTACTGTCAAATGATTACCGACCGTTCGATACCGACCACGTGGCGGTCGGAGATATCTTACCGACCGCTTCCTGTTTTTACCGCCGTTTTAGTTTGTTTCAGGCGGTCGGTAATTGCTAGTTTTCTTTTGTGGTGAATCAAACTGAACTGAACTGAAATGGAGCTGAAGTGAACTGAATTGAATATTTTATGAGGATTAGTGAATTGGGTTAAGACTGAACTAAACTGAAAAATAAGCTAATGTAAATAGAACCTATCTCATTAAAAAAAAAAGGAATTTGAAAGAGGATATAAACCTGCAAGTTAATGTGAGAAGCAAGAAAGAAGAGTTTGTAGGGAGTAAGAGATGCCAAGTTAGTCACATGTATGTTTGAGAAGATTTTATATAATAGTATATATAGATTCATAGTTGTATTGCAGGGAAACTTATAACTTGTAATAAGAAGCCCCTACCGAAAAGGCTACACATACCAGGTGACGTGTTAACTTTCCGTTAGTAGTATAAGTGGGACCTTAGCATTTAATTATTTCCTACATCCTTTCCCCTCTTTTCTTTAGTTTAATGTGTTATTATAATATTTTTTACCCGGTGCGAAGCACGAATGACATTAATTACTTAAACTTTATCTTTTCTATAACTTTCAAGTATCAAATACAAAGACAATATAAAAAATTGAGAATGACAAGTGTTGGAAAATTAAATACAAACAATCATTTTTAAGATGTGAATGATATTGTTTAGATTTCGTCTTTTTTGAAAATACTAACTATTAGTTAAAGGCTTTAAGATTACTGTTGTAGACACTATAAAGATAAAATTATAAAAGGTCTCTAAAGGGAAAAATTTATAGACAATATATATTAAGGGCAATGAATATTTATGAGTTAGTTGATGAGACTTGAAGAGATTATGAAATGCAATAAAAAACTTATTAAAATTAAAGGTTGAAATAAGAGGAATAATTTGCGTGCGTCGAAATAATTTCGAGAAACATTACTAACATTTTCGGGCCCACTTTTTCCGTTTATGACCGAATTTGAGTTTTGAATTAAAAAAAACAAACGATCGGATCAATCTCAACTATATGTGGATCGTCTCGATTTGCGTGTTGAAAGGGTTTAAGGGGGAAAAAATGTAATGATCACCACTGGAAAATGAATTGAATGGTTAAAATTAGGTCACACCGGGAAATCAGTAATGTCGAAAATTGAGTGTCAACAACCGAAAAATGCAATTGTAAGGTAGTTTTGGCAAAAAATTTAAATAGGTAGTTCTCGCAAAGTTGGCTGAAATGTAGTATGTTTTAAACCAAAAAGAAATTATCCCAGTAACCATGAACTATTCGACCTTTTTTCAAAATAACCTTGTACTTTCCGGCCCTCTCTGTGTAACCCTAAACTTGCAAAAGTACAATTTTGGTGTTTTTTTAACGAATAAGTAACGGGCCTGTTGGTTACACTTCTCCCCTTGTCTTCCTCGATTACTCTTTTCAAACTAATTTCTTTTCACTCAAATTTGAACTATTGACTTTCTTCTCAAATCTTTCACTCACTCTCATTTTATAAATAATTACAAATTCCATTTCACTCAAATTCATTCCCAAAACCAATCTTACCAAAAAAAAAAAAAATCAAAATATCATAAATCTGGGCAGTTGCTCTGTTTTTGTAAGATAGGGAGAAAGTAAAAACAAACGCAGTTATCTATCCGTTAAAAAAACCTCCAAAATTGTATTTTTGCAAGTTTAGGGTTACTACAGAGAGGGCTGGAAATACAGAGTTATTTTGGAAAAAGTTAAATAGTAGAGGTTACCTGGATTAACTTTCCCAACAAAAAATCCTACTATTATTTAGTATAGATTAGCTAATTTAACTGGACTCAGCCATGACCGTGTTAGACATATTAGGTAGTGTCAAATGATGTCGGTGTTCAATACATATCTAGGAGTATCAATATCAATAATTAGATAATATCCAGCAATGCCGACTTTAAATAAATACAAAATACCGTGAATAAAATCAAAATTATTTTTTTCAAATGTGATTGTTTCATAATAATGTTTTATTTGTGATAATAAAAGAATTATATATGTATATCAATTAATAAATGCTAAAGTTTTATTCAATAATAAATGTTCAATATATGTTAATATGTATAATGTTTTTCTTATAATTTTATGCATACTAAATATAAATAATGATGATGATGCTAATAATGTAATAGTAGTAGTAGTATGTGTAGTAGTAGTGTGTTGGTTGTGGTGTGTGTGGTGGTTGGTGGTGTATGGTGGTGGTGTGGTGGTGTGGTGGTGTGGTGTTGTGGTCTGGTGGCAGCGGGACCCAGGATTTTTCCGCCTGGTGGTTCACTATCGATAAACAAACATGTAAATAATTTTTTTTTTTGCCAAGTAAAACAATCCATCAACCACCAACTACGTACTAATTTGGAGTAAATAATAAACAATTATCATCAAAAATACCAAATTACAATTTACAAATTCACAAGTTTAAAAAATAAAAAAACAGAAAAACATAGAAACAATAACACGACAATTAAATAAAAAATCAGAAATTAAACATCAAATACTCACTAAATCAGGAAAAAAAAAACAGGAAAAAATCAGAAAAATAGAATACATCTAATAAAAAAAAATAGAAAAATAAATCAGAAATTTCAGACAATTCACAACAATTAACAAACAATGAAAAAACTAACAAATATTAAGATATCAATAAATCAAATAATCAATAATGAACAATGATAATGAAATTAAAATATGAAAATATGAAATTAAAATACCTCACTTGATTCCCTTGGAATGAGGACAAATGAGTCACAACTACAAGCAGAGATGGCAGACAGCATCTTGCAGCAGGCGCAACCCAAAGACTCGAGAGGAGAGACGACGAAGGCACGAAGCGGCGCAACCCAGAATGAGGAGACGAGAACCAAGCAGCGGACGGCACGCAGAGAGGAGAGAGGAGAGAGGTAAGCAGGACGAAGAGACGAGCAGCGGACAGGGGCGGCGCCGTAGAAGAGTGGTCGGACCGTCGGAGGAGCCGAGGAGACTAGAGAGAGTGAGGTTGAGTTAGGGTTTGAGTCTTTGAGATGAAAATGAAATGACGAATCTGAATTGATGTAATTGGAACTTTGTTGTGAACATAAACAAAAAAAAAAGTAAGGTTGCCACAAGAATCGAACACGCGACCAAACAAAAGCACATGAATCTCACATCGGGCTTCAGACCACTGAGCTAGAGCAAATGTGTAATATTTTCTACTCACTTTGTTTTATACTTTGATTTAGAGAGTTTTAAATAAAAAAAAAGCCAAATTTTTTGGGCCGACTGGTGGTACACATGCACCCCAGCCCCCAACATAGGTCCGCCACTGGTGTGGTAGTGGTCTGTAGTGGTAGTGGTTAGTGGTAGTGTAGTAGTATAAATAAGGTGAAGATGGGAGGGAAATTTGGGGAGAACATATGAGTGTGGGATTATTTTAAGTATGTTATTAATAATAGATAGATGGATAACAATATGACGATAGATGCATGGATGATGAGTTTTGATTGGCCCAAAGTCTATGTGCACGGACCATGAGCCATGACTACCCAATCAAAATAACCGAACCCCACCCCACAAACCCATTTTGCAACCTCTTAAAATAGTATTCGATAACACAAACAGTTTTCTGTTCTTCAAGCTGGAGTTTGATCTTCTGCAACTCTCCTGTTGATTCTCTCTCCTCCATTCTCACAACCACTCTCTCTAAAAGCCCCAATCAAATTCAATCATTCACTGTTCTATTTCTCATGTTTGTTCCCTCAGTTCTCATCTTCGCAACATACCAGGACAAAAATTCGCAACAAGCTTCGATTTAATCAGGTTAGAACCTTCATTTTATCCCTGATTAATCTTTATTATCTTTGATTTGTGATTGTTTCATTAAAAATTCAATCTTTTTGGAACATTGTAGTCTTGGGAGTTAGAAGGGTTTTGGAGGGTTTTAGTTGATTCTTCTTATTCTGATTGCACATTTGTRTTTTACAAATTAAGATAGAAATGACTGGCAATGTTGTTTAAATTCATTGAATTCTGTTTATTTAGTTGAAATTTGAAATGGGTTTCATGAAATGCTTTGGTTTGTTATGATAATTTTGCGGATACTTCATGATTTAGGTTGGAATACATTTGCAGTTTGTTTGAGCAACCATGCTGTGCCGCCGAATACCAGGTAAACTGGATYTCTTGGTGTTTTTGCTGCTTAATTTATAATGATCATCTATGCAATGCAAACCTATGTTAGTGCGACTCTTCATTTTAGCTCAAGTACTTGCGTTTATAATTGCAATTATTTAATAAAATGGCCGTGTCGGACATTCGAGTACCATAGGTTTTAACTACCCTCTTGCAGTCTTACCCTCTTCCTTGATTATGTGTTTTTTTTTTAAAAAAAGAAAAATTTAAAATCAATTGTTGCTTTTGTTTAGGAGTAATTGTTCGTCTGGATTACAATCGAGGTCTATCTTATGTCACTCGGAGTAATTTTGCATCGTTGCATAGTGGGCATCATGCATCTCCTGGGTGGGAGAGCATAGGGCATGTTCAGGCTTCAAGCCAACATGTGGAAGATGTGTGTAGAATCTTGGAGAGTGGTGCTTGGGGCCCTAGTATAGAAGCAGCGTTATCTGGGGTTAGTAACAAGYCTCAGCAAGGGCAAATCATTACAGTCTTGAAGAAGTTGAAGGATGTCAATACAGCCCTAAACTATTTTCGGTGGACTGAGAAGAGTACTAACCAAGTGCATTGTCCAGAGGCATATGATAGTCTCCTTATGATCATGGCTAGAAGTAAACAGTTTCATAAGCTCGAAGAGATTTTGGAGGAGATGAGTCATGCTGGTTTTGGTCCTTCCAACAACACGTGTGTTGACTTTGTTTCATGTTGTGTGCAATCTCATATGGTGGATGCTGGTTTTGATTTCATGCAAACTATGAGAAAGTTTAAGTTCCGACCTGCCTTTTCAGCTTATACGACACTCATAGGCTCTCTTGCTGCATTCAATAAGCCCGACCGTGTGCTTACTCTCTTTCAACAGATGCAAGAGATAGGTTATGAAGTTAATGTGTATTTGTTTACCACTGTTATCCGTGCTTTTGCCCGGGAAGGGAGAATTAACGTAGTTCTTTCTCTTCTAGATGAGATGAGAAACAATGCCTTTGTAGCTGACGTTATTCTGTATAATGTATGCATTGACTGCTTTGGGAAGCTTGGAAAGGTTGACATGGCCTGGAAATTCTTTCATGAGCTCAAAGCACAGGGTTTTATGCCCGATGACGTGACATATACTAGCATGATCAAGGTTTTATGCAAAGCTAATAGGCTTGATGAAGCAGAAGAGCTTTTTAACCATATGGATTATGGCCGGGAAGTCCCATGTGCATATGCTTATAGCACCATGATAATGGGTTACGGTTCAGCTGGGATGTTTGAAAAAGCCTTTATGCTACTGGAGAGGCAAAAGGAAAAAGGGTCTATTCCTAATGTAATAGCATACAACTGCATTCTTACTTGCCTTGGTAAAAAAGGAAAGGTAGAAGAGGCKTTGAAGTTATTTGATGATATGAAGAAAGATGCAGCGCCAAACCTTCTAACATATAATATTCTTATCGATGCACTATRTAGAGTAGGGAATGTTGATGCTGCTTTTGAGTTGCGAGGTGCCATGGAGGAAGCTGGATTTTTTCCTCATATTACGACAGTAAACATTATGATCAATCGTCTATGTAAAGCCCGTAAATTGGATGAAGCTTGTTCCATATTTGAAGGACTAGATCACAAAACCTGCACCCCGAATTCTGTTACTTTTTGTACCTTGATAGCTTAAAAAGCCGATTTCCTTGACGGTATTTAACCGGGTGTTTCGGTTGAACTGTATACAGATCACTACCTCTCGGCTTTGGAACGTGTCTGTATTCTACGGCACGTTGGATTCTTATGACACGCGAAAGAGTGCGAACACGTGGCTTGTATGCCACATCATTTTGCCCCAAACGCTACCAATTTACTTTTCACAGATAGCACTCCAAATCTATATGGGGCCTTCCCAGTTTAGGGGTTAGCTTGCCCTCTTCCTTCTGCTCGACCAGTGGACTCCATTCCGTAAACCAAATCTCCCAAGCTGAAAGAGCGTTCGGTGATTTACCCTTTGTTGTATCCCTAACATCCTGAGTTGTAAATACTGTTGGACGAAGAGGGCGTTGCCTCACTGGACCTCCGGGTATCAAATCAAAGATTATGCCGCTCGCTTCCCATTTCCCTCTTCAGAATAAACATAACCCGAAACGTGGCTCTATATTTCATGGGAAGCACAACGTCTGACCACAAACCAAGTGAAAGGGAGCTTTCCCTGTTGATCTGTCGTGCGATCCTATAGACCATATACATTTGTAGAGGATCTTCAACCATAGTCACCTTGGCATTGTCCAACTTCTTCTTGATTTCCGTTGACAGATGATCTTATGTTTGAAGACTCCAACTTGCGTTGGCTTGTGGGGGGCTATAGACGAAATGTGCGCTTATGCCTGGTCTGATTAACTAGTTGGTCGAGACATTGGAGTAAATTGTGGGTCGTTATCACACACTATGGAACGGGCAATCCAAATCTTTGTGATATTATCTCTTATTCTAGAGGATCCTTTCACATCTGAGACTTCTGATTTCCTTCATATGCTCTGCTTTCCACCCATTTGCGTGAATAGTCAACTACCACAATCAGAAATTTCTTTTGCCAGGGCTGGGGGAAAGGTCCCAATATGTCTACCCCACCATCTCTCGAAAGGGTCAAGGGCGATAAACCGGGACAGAGGTTTGCTGATTTCTGATGGAGGTTTCCTATGAAATCTGACACACTGGAGCATTTCTTGACAAAGTTCCATGGCATCCCCGTAATCGAACGGCAGTAATCCGAGTACCGAGCGTCTTTTCCCGCTAACGCCCGTTGCCCCAATTGAGAATGGGATGCCCTTGATGCATATCATCCAGAACCTTGCCTCTTTCTCAGGCGTGATTACATTTGAGAAGGGATGGAGGAAAGACTTCTGTTATAATTTTCCCTTCCAAAAAACGAACCAAGAGTACCCAAGCATTACAATTTTGCCCTTGCGGATCTAGGGGAGAAGTCTACCTGTCAGCTTGTACTGATGATTATCTATCCAGTGTTTCCTCATCAATAGAAGTGAACTTCTGCCAATTCGTCTACTACTTCTTCGTCCTTCACCTCCCCAAGAGACAGACCTTGGGGAATCTTCTGCTTGCAGAGCTGGCCAACTTGGATAAAGGATCGGCCTGATTATTTCCCTGACCGAAGAGACTTGTACCGTCGGACATTGTTACCTCCGTTTTCCTTTTCACATTTCATAGCGAATCATATTCTATCTCTTGGCCTCGTTATTCCCCTTTCACCTGGATAACCACTTATTGGAGTCAGACATCGGCGTCAATTTTCCGTGCCCCAGCGCTGTTGACACATGTCGAATTCCGGCTGACAAGGGTTCACATATTTGCCTTCGTTGATGTTGACGTTTGAACTTAAACCTGCTGAGCATATTCAACGTATTCCTTCAGAGATTTAAATTAAGATACCCTGCCCACACCCGTTTGTGGTGGAGGATCCATCCACGCTAATAACGTCCAACATCGCTTGATGTTTCGCTGGAGGGGGTCTCGTTTTTCCACGATGAAATCTGCCAAGGCTTGACCTTTGATGGCTTTCTGGGTTCAACACTCAAGATGAAACTCTTTCAACGCAATGCCCATTCGCATTCTTCCTGAATGATTCTAACTTGGTAACGGTGTTTTGAATGGGCTGGTCGGTATCGATCATCTACATCTTATTGTGCTGCAAAGTAGGGCGGCGAAGTTCTTATTAGCCATATGAGAGCCACCCAAACTTTCTGTGCCGTAGCATAGCGCTTCTGCTCCTTGAAGACATGGCTTACAAAATGCTGGCAACTGGGTGCCTTCTCTTTTCAGCTACCAACACTAGTGAAACGGATGCTCAGATACCACAAGTACATGATATATGTTCTCCCCTTCCTTGGGGTCTTACCAGACGTGGAAGGGAGGGAGATGGTCTTTGATTTTGGCGATGCCGCTTGGCTTCCCACTCCATTCAAACTTAACGCTCTTCTTGATGGCTGAAAAGAAGTATTGGACATTTGTCCCACTGATTTTTGATAGGAACCTTCCAACGCTGCCAAGGCATCCCGTTATCTTCTTGTACCTTCTGACACTTACTCGGAGATTGCACTATCTTAGGACTGCTTGACCTATCGGGATTGCCTCTATGTGCCCGTTCCAAATCAACCAAAAACCCAAAATCTTTCCACGACGTAACCCCAAACACCACATTTTTTGGGTTTAGCTTCTACCAAGTGTCGGAGGCTGGTCGAGGTTCTCTT
The DNA here is from genome assembly GCA_008642245.1 of Bassia scoparia. Classification (NCBI taxonomy): domain Eukaryota; kingdom Viridiplantae; phylum Streptophyta; class Magnoliopsida; order Caryophyllales; family Amaranthaceae; genus Bassia; species Bassia scoparia. Next base: position 43,606 of record SNQN01004308.1, read on the forward strand.
AGATCTCTGACGTGATTCTTCCTTCTTCTTGCTTTTGATGATCATTATCATCTATGTAGGCTTCCACCGTTTCCTTCCAAGCTGTTTAAGCAAAGATGGTGTTCTACACATTTTGGACGGTTGCAAGGCATTCTCGTAGGCCAAGAATTGCATCACCTTGTAAACAATACAACCCCATGTCAGTGAAAAGGCTGTCTTGTTCCTGGTCTTCACTCCTTTAGAGGGATTTGATGAAATCTGAGTAGCACATAACGAAGCTCACCCTTATGCTTCATGCCTTTGCTGGTGGAATCTACCAATTGTCATCTTGGGAAGTGGAAAACTATCCTTTGGGGCAGGCTTTGCTTGAGATAGTGTAATCCACCACACATTTCTCCAGTTCCGTTGGGTTTTGGCACCAAACTAACATTTGCCACCCCCTCAGGGTTATTGACGAAGGGACGAATAAAACCGCATTCCAGGAGTTTCTCACCTCCTCATCGACAGCCTTGCTACGTATGGCCCCAATTCCTCATTTTGCCTTGATTGGGCTTCATAGTGGGGTCAACATTAAGCTGTGTTGGGCGATCTTTGGATCCAACCCTGGGCATCTCTTCTACGGACGAGAGCAACAAGTCTTTATATTACTCTTAGCAAAACCTTGAGCCCTTCTCGATTCTTCCCCATGGCTTCACACTTTCACTGTCCTTTTTGGGATATGGTTGGGGTCAATGGCGAAAGTCCTTCTTGGCGGGCCCTGTTATGGCCGGGGAGATAAGAAGGCGAACAGCCAGAACTGCCAGCTTCTTGGTGTTCCAGCAACCATTGGACTTCACCCGCCTTCCGTTTTTTCTGACCTCTCTTTCTGACGTCTTTAGCAATTCCTATCTCACTTTGCCCCCAGACAAGTGGCTACGACGACAGTGGGAGGTATACACTCTCTGGCGACTTTGCTGTATTCACCATAGATGGTACCCTATACTTGCCTCGTCACAACAAGTTCATCAACATAAGACTGTGTAACCAGACTGACTTTGATGCATTAGGGTTGGGCGCCCAAGAATCACATTGATAGGCTACATGTTCTGAACCCACACGAATTACCTTCATATGTACTGCATTAGTCTTCCTTTCCCGATTCGGAGAGGAGGGTGACTTCCCAACTGTTGAATCACACCCCCACAAATCCAATGACTGGATGTATGCAAGGACTAGATCTCGTCATTGTACTTCAACTTTTGAAGACATTTATAAACTAATGATATCCGACGGAACTCCCGAAGTGTCGATTCGGATTACACGGCACTCGCTTAATCCCGATCTTAATTAACACGTAGGGATCATCATGGGGGGTGCTTACCTCCCCCGATCCTCTCTCAAGATGAGAACGTCGGAAAATCTCTTATTTGCGTTGGTTTCGCTGTTAACAGCCACTTCACCGGGACAACTGTTGCATACTCCTTCGGACCTCAATGTTGTCCTCCAAGCGGAAAACCCCCGCGAAATCAATATTTAAACTATCACAGAGTCGGAATGTTCGCTGTGTGGCATCAATCTTTAGATGAGGCTTTTCAGGAAAATCGTTTGATGATGTCTTCTTCACTTCCCTTGATGTGCCAACGATCCTGGTTCGTCTGTAATGTTGGAAGCATCTCCATACATGACCAAATCCTTGTGGAGTGACAAGTTATGACCTGTCCCGAGTGTGCTAACTCGGTCTTGATTGATGGGGTCCTCAATGGCACATCTCTTTGCTTAACCTCCTTGACCATTGAAAAGTCTTGGTGTATTCTTACGGTGGGAGGTGAGATTGAACTTCTCTCTCTTTCTAAGCCGTTCTCTTTTGAGAAGTGCTTCCTCCTCAAATATTCAAGGTGCCTGACTTTTCTTGTCGGTCCTCCCTTGTTGGACCTGAATGCTTTTGAGGTTATGGAGGAGGGAGTTAGTTGCTTCTCTTGGCCTTACTTAACGTCTCAGACTTCTTCGGCATGAATCCCATGCTTCAGGCTTCCTCATCTTTCCATTCAATCTTGACCCTTTACCTCTACCATTTGGAATTCTTGAAGGGGCTATTCTTCATCCAACCTCGTCAGAAGTATCTAGGCATCAACCCGGTGTCTAGGCAGATCGGATTGAGAGTTTCATTGTTTGAAGCCGTTAACCATTAGCTCCAGCTTTCATTGGCGTTGTTGAATTCCTCCCCAAATGTAAGCTGCTTTTCGCTTCTTGGCAATGCGCCATGGAAATGATGAGATAAAGAGAACAGCAGTTCATTGAAATTATGGATTGAACCTGTGGAGGAAGCGCTGAACCACCTTTGAGCTAGCCCTTAAGGGTAAACTGGAAATTATTGCACACATTGCCGTCGTCAGTGTTGCCGTGAGTCGCATGAGATATGTTTATACATCGCTTAGTATCATTCTGGGTCGGTGTTCCATTTAGCATCGATGGAAGGAAACTTGATTTTCTGAATTGAGTTTGCCATCAAGTAGAAGAGAGAACAGGACTCTTGTCAGTTATGGGACGTTCCTTGCAACTCCCTCCGTCCTTTGGGACGGAAGACCGGAGTCCTACAGCGTTCGCGTTCAGCACCGCTTCGGTGTAACCCCCACTTCGAGACGTTGGGACGACATTGGCTCACTGTCTTGATGACGCCGGTATATGCTATACTTGGACGATTGAGTATGTGCCATGCATTCTTGAGAGAACGAATGAGAAGGATCAGTGCACTATTGGGGTAATCCCGCAGGGATGTTCATCATATGAGTCGCTTGCTTAAGCTTTCTCAGACTATCTTCTTTTTCGAAACTCTTCTCGCATCTGGCTCTCAGCCCGCTCTTTCTATTCTCTGGATGATTCCTGCATCCATTGAAGAGCTTCTCGCTCTGACTTCTTCTTTCGATGAGTGCTCGAACCAGTCTTCGACTCATGACTTTGGTTGGTCTCTCGTCATCACCATCATTGTTGAAACGAAATGGGGACCCCTCATTGATTGATCACTTGGAGGCAATGAAGAGGGCTTAGGAAGTGGTTGCGTGTTACTCGCTAACTAACTCTTCTCCCAACTTCATGCGGAATTAATCTGGGTTTCAACATTCTTCCTTGTCTCATAGGGTAGGATAGCTTGACCTGGTGTCTTAGATGTTGGGTATCACAGGTGTACTGTTATTCCATGGCTCTGAGCTTGGCAGGATTCACTCATCCGGCCGTTGCTTTTCCTGCCGGCTGAGCCTTCACAGCGTCTGCTTTTTTCATTTGAGGGACTTGGCAGTTGTGGCCTTCATGTCGTTGGTGCTCTGCAAAAACGGGTCCAATTACCTCGGACACTCCCGTGCTATCTCCTTCTTATAGCACCTCAAGTGTAAACATATCTTCATTCAAGTCTTGGAGAGAAAGCTTGTTCCCACGAGGTGCCTAGATCTTCCTCACGTTGGAAGGCGGAGTATCAGGGTATTCATCTTCCTATTCGCGATTGCATTTTCCTCTCCGAAGATAGGAGGATGTTTCTTCTTGTTGGTTTTGTATCATTCTTGAAGCCATACTCTGATCGCCTCTCCAGCAGCGGCGCCAAATATCTGTTGCAAGTTTCCGCTTGTCAAACTATCAAATATTTCCTCTTGACTTCAGGGTTGGAGAGATGGGTGGAGACTTCCCGTTCTATGCACCTTCAAGAGAGTGATTTCGTGCAACTGGAACTTTGTCGTTGGCTTGACACTTCAAGTTCCTCTCGTCGCTCTTGGACACCTGCCAGAAGGGAAATAAATCCTTTTCGGATTATCTTCCCTCCGAGTGCCTAAGTAAGAAGGAAGGAGGAAAGAATAAATGATAATGAATGTAGAGAGGGTAAGAGAAGAAACGCTTATACTTGGCTTAAAGTATGAGTAAATGCTCTCAAGTGTAATGTGGAAATTTGTGTTGTAAATGGTTGCCTCTCAAGGTTATTTATAGGCTTTTGCTTAGCCCCTTGAGGTTGGTGTGTGACACTTGTCACCATCTCTCCCTCACGCATCGTTTTACCTGTTTGCTTGCTTAAGCCGTTTTCCTTGCGGTATTTAACCGTGTTCGGTTGTAGAATGTATACAGATCAACTAACCTCTCGGCTTCTACCGTTGTAGTGTCTATTCTACGCCACGTTGGATTTTCCTGACCACGCGAAGTGCGACACGTGGTTTACGTGCCACATCACGCCTCTAACTCATTATTTGTGATTTTTTTCAGACTTTGGCATTGGAATTTTCTTCTATGTGATGAAGATTGAAGTTTTTTTTGAAGATTAAGTTGTTATACTTGTAAAGTAAAATATTTTTGTATTTATGTAAAGTTGTAAATGTAAAATCAATTTGTGATTTATGATAAGTTTTCAAGTATATTGTTATTAATTTGAAGGGATTTATATCTGTTGAAAGATTGTCAGAGAATACCTCTGACAACTTTTCATTTTTTTGTATTTGTATAATAGATTTACGACCGCACATGGTCGGTAAGGTCAAGGTTGACTTTAATGGGTGAGTTTTCCGACTGGTCTAAACGGTCGCAATATGTAAAATTGCCGACCGTTTGGCTGGTCTGGTAATTTCCGCCGTTATAAACCGTCGGAGGATCTCTGATCCGTCCTTATACTAGGTCGTCGGGTACATAAACGGTCGGTAAAATATTTGCCGACTTTTAGCGGTCGGTAAGAGCCTTATTTACTGTCGAAATGATTACCGACCGTTCGATACCGACCACGTGGCGGTCGGAATATCTTACCGACCGCTTCCTGTTTTTACCGGCCGTTTTAGGTTTGTTTCAGGCGGTCGGTAATTGCTAGTTTTCTTGTTGTGTGAATCAACTGAACTGAACTGAAAATGGAGCTGAGTGAACTGAATTGAATATTTTATAGGATTAGTGAAATTTGGGTTTAAGACTGAACTAAACTGAAAATAAGCTAATGTAAATAGAACCTATCTCATTAAAAAAAAAGGAATTTGAAGAGGATATAAACCTGCAAGTTAATGTGAGAAGCAAGAAAGAAGAGTTTGTAGGGAGTTAAGATGATGCCAAGTTAGTCACATGTATGTTTTGAGAAGAGTTTTTATATAAATAGTATATATAGATGTCATAAGTTGTATTGCAGGGAAACTTATACTTGTAATAAGAAGCCCCTACCGAAAAGGCTACACATCACCAGGTGACGTGTTAACTTTCCGTTAGTAGTATAAGTGGGACCTTAGCATTTAATTATTTCCCTACATCCTTTCCCCTCTTTTCTTTTAGTTTTATGTGTTATTATAGTAGTTTTTTACCCGTTGCGAAGCACGAATGACATTAATTACTTTAAACTTTATCTTTTCTATAACTTTCAAGTATCAAATACAAAGACAATATAAAAAATTGAGAATGACCAAGTGTTGGAAAAATTAAATACCAAACAATCATTTTTAAGATGTGAATGATATTGTTTAGATTTCGGTCTTTATTTGAAAATACTACTATTAGTTAAAGGCTTTAAGATTTACTGTTGTAGACACTATAAAGATAAAATTGATAAAAGGTCTCTAAAGGGAAAATTTTATAGACATATATATTAAGGGCAATGAATAGTTTATGAGTTAGTTGATGAGACGTTGAAGAGATTATGAAATGCAATAAAAAACTTATAAAATTAAAGGTTGAAATAAGAGGAATTAATTTGCGTGCGTCGAAATAATTTCGAGAAACATTACTAACATTTTCGGGCCCACTTTTTCCGTTTATGACCGAATTTGAGTTGTTGAATTAAAAAAAACAAAACGATCGGATCAATCTCAACTAGTATGTGGATCGTCTCGATTTGCGCTGTTGAAAGGTTTAAGGGGGAAAAAATGTAATGATCACACTGGAAAAATGAAGTGAATGGTTAAAATTCAGGTCAACACCGGGAAATTTTCTAGTAAGTCGAAAATTGGAGTGGTCAACAACCGAAAAATGCAATTGTAAGGTAGTTTTGGGCAAAAAATTTAAATAGGTAGTTTCTCGCAAAGTTGGCTGAATGTAGATAGTTTTAAACCAAAAGGATAATTATCCCAGCGTAACCATGAACTATTCGAACTTTTTTCAAAAAACCTTGTACTTTCCGGCCCTCTCTGTGGTAACCCTAAACTTGCAAAAGTACAATTTTGGTTGTTTTTTTAACGAATACAGGTAACGGGCCTGTTTGGTTACACTTCTCCCCTTGTCTTCCTCGATTACTCTTTTCGACTAATTTCTTTTCACTCAAATTTTGAACTATTCGACTTTCTTCTCAAATCTTTCACTCACTCTCATTTTATAAATTAATTACAAATTCCATTTCACTCAAACTCATTCCCAAAACCAATCTTACCAAAAAAAAAAAAAATCAAAATTATCATAAATTCTGGGTCTAGTTGCTCGTGTTTTTGTAAGATAGGGAGAGAAGTAAAAACAAACGCATGTTATCTATCCGTTAAAAAAACCTCCAAAATTGTATTTTTGCAAGTTTAGGGTTACTACAGAGAGGGCTGGAAATACAGAGTTATTTTGGAAAAAGTTAAATAGTAGAGGTTACCTGGGATTAATTTCCCAACAAAAAATCCTACTATTATTTAGTTAGATTAGCTAGATTTAGACTGGACTCAGCATGGAACCGTGTTAGACTATTATGGTATGTCAAATGAGTGTCGGTGTTTCAATACATATCTAGGAGTATCAATATCAATAATTAGATAATATCCGAGCAATGCCGACTTTAAATAAATACAAAATACCGTGAATTAAAATCAAAATTTATTTTTTTCAAATGTGATTGTTTCATAATAATTTTTATTTGTGATAATAAAAGAATTATATATGTATATCAATTAACTAAATGCTAAAGTTTTATTCAATAATAAATGTTCCAATATATGTTAATATGTATAATGTTTTCTTATAATTTTATGCAATACTAAATATATATATGATGATGATGCTAATAATAGTAATAGTAGTAGTAGTTATTGTAGTAGTAGTGGTGTGTGGTTGTGGTGTGTGTGGTGGTTGGTGGTGGTATGGTGGTGGTGTGGTGGTGTGTGTGGTGTGGTGGTTGTGGTCTTGGTGTGGCAGGGCGACCCAGGATTTTTCCGCCTGGTGGTTCACTATCGATAAACAAACATGTAATAATTTTTTTTTTTGCCAAGTAAAACAATCCATCAACCACCAACTAGTTACTAATTTGGAAGTAAATATAAACAATTATCATCAAAAATACCAAATTACAATTTACAAATTCACAAGTTTAAAAAATAAAAAAACAGAAAAACAAGAAACAATAACACGACAATTAAATAAAAAATCAGAAATTAAACCATCAAATACTCACTAAAATCAGGAAAAAAAAAACAGGAAAAAATCAGAAAAATAGAATACATCTAATAAAAAAAATAGAAAAATAATCAGAAATTTCAGACAATTCACAACAATTAACAAACAATGAAAAAACTAACAAATATTAAGATATCAATAAATCAATAACAATAATGAACAATGATTAATGAAATTAAAATATGAAAATATGGAAATTAAAATACTCACTTGATTCCCTTGGAATGAGGAAAATGAGTCACAACTACAAGCAGAGATGGCAGACAGCATCTGCAGCAGGCGCAACCCAAAGACTCAAGGGAGAGACGACGAAGGCACGAAGCGGCGCAACCCAGAAGAGAGACGAGAACCAAGCAGCGGCGGCACGCAGAGAGGAGAGGAGGAGAGAGGTAGCAGGACGAAGAGACGAGCAGCGGCAGGGGCGGCGCCGTAGAAGGAGTGGTCGGACCGTCGGAGGAGCCGAGGAGACTAGAGGAGAGTGAGGTTGAGTTAGGGTTTGAGTCTTTGAGATAAAATGATAATGACGAATCTGGAATTGTGTAATTGGAACTTTGTTCTGTGAACATAAAACAAAAAAAAAAGTTTGCCACAAGAATCGAACACGCGACCAAACAAAAGCACATGAATCTCACATGGGCTTCAGACCACTGAGCTAGAGCAACATGTGTAATATTTTCTACTCACTTTGTTTTATACTCGATTTAGAAGAGTTTTAAATAACAAAAAAAGCCCAAAATTTTTTGGGCCGACTGGTGGTACACATGCACCACCAGCCCCAACATAGGTCCGCCCACTAGGTGTGGTTGTGTCGTAGTGGTAGTGGTTAGTGGTAGTAGTAGTATGTAGTAAATAAGGTGAAGATGGGAGGGAAATTTGGCGGAGGGAAATATGAAGTGGTGGGATATATTTGTATATGTTATTAGATTAGATTAGATTAGATGGGGATACGAATATACGATAGTTGCATGGATGGAGTGTTTGTATTGGGCCCAAATCTATTGCAACGACCATGAGGCCATGACTACCCAATCAAAATAACCGAACCCGCCACCCCGACAAACCCATTTGCAACCTCTAAAATGTTGATTCGATAACACAAACAGTTATTTTCGTTTTTAATTGTCTTTTTGTTTCATTTTAGATTTAATTTTTGGATTTCCCCCTCCCTTTTCGTCTGATTTTTTCAATTTACTTTTCCAATTTTTTTTAATTTTTCGTTTCTTGAAGTTTTGTAACTGGTTTTTGGTTTTTAAGTAGATTTTAGATCTAGTTTTTTTTTTTATATATATTTTCAATTGATTTTTCGTCTGTTTCGTTTTTCAGTTTTAGAATTTTCATTTTTAATTGTCCTGTTGCATTTTAGATTTAATTTTTGGATTTTCCCCCTCCCTTTTCGTCTGATTTTTTCAATTTATTTTTCCTGATTTTTTTTTCGTTTCTTGATTTTTGTAACTGGTATATGATTTGTTAAGTTGATTTTAGATCTATTGTTTTTATGATTTTTTCAATTGATTTGTCGTTTCAGAATTGATTTTTTTAATTGTATCTAGTTTTTTGTGTTATTTTTTTTAAAAAAAATGAAAATGATGAGAGTGAAATGGGATTTTTTTGTGTTTTGGGTGCGCCTTGTTGTAGCAAGTTTCCGCTTGACAAACTACAATATTTCYTCTGCTTCAGGGTTGAGAGATGGGTGGAGGCTTCCCGTCTATGCTACCTCAAGAGAGCTGATCTTGGAATGGAACTTGTCGTTGGTTTGGCACTTCAAGTTCCTCTCGTCGCCTTAGCACCTGCAAGAAGGAGAATAATCCTTTTCGGATTATCTCCCCTCCGATGCCTAAGTAAGTAAAGGAAGGAGGAAAGAAATAAATGCTAATGAATGTAGAGAGAAGTTAGAGAGAGAAACATCTATACTTGCTTAAGTATGAGTAAATGCTCTCAAGTGTATGTGAAAATTGTGTGTAAAATGGTGCCTCTCAAGGGGTATTTATAGGCTTTTGCGTTACCCCTTGAGGGCTTGGATGTGTGACACTTGTCACCATCCTACGCATCGTTTTACCTGTTTGCTTGC
>SNQN01004309.1:0-15833 GCA_008642245.1 Bassia scoparia
TATTTACATGAGACGATTAAAAGTCGGTTTCTACATTGTGTAAATTACATTAAAACTCATAATAATGGTTAATCAAGTTAAAGAAAGTGAAAGAGAATTATTGGTGAGTAATCTCAGAATTCAACCTTGTTTTCGCTTGTCAAAACGAATCGAAAGAACGCAAAAGACTCGTGTTTATGTGTATTTGTGAAAGAGTTTTGTGAATGAGAGAGAGAATGCTTAGATCGTAAAGTTGGAAGTTGGAAATCGGAAGTTGAAAGTCGTATTGAAAATCGTGTCGTTCTCAAAATGAGGCAAGGTGTATTTATAGGCGTAGAGGCAGTTTGAGGAGCGTATATACGCTGAGGAGCAGCGTATATACGCTCAAAGGCAGCGTATATACGCTGCTCCTCAGCGTATATACGCTCCTCAAGGGCAGCGTATAAACCCTGCGTATATACGCTCCTAGGAGCGTATATACGCAGGCTTCTGCGTATATATTTTTTCCAAAAAATCTGAAATATTTTAATTCGGAATAATTCTTTGCCATACGTCTCGATTTTCTAAGATTACGGATTATTCTAGACACCTCCTTTCGCAAGAAAGTATGTTTCTAGGAGATTCTAGAACATTCCGCGTATTTTCTAATTATTCATGTATTTTCTGCGTATTCTGCGTATTTAAACATTGCAAAATTCATAGAAAATCATAGAAAAATCAGAAAAATAATTTAAAAATACTGGCGGATTCAGGAAAAATGTGACGAACATGATGAGAAAACAAAAAGCATGAGAATCGCCAGCAACTTGTTTGAAAACCTTTGAGATTATCGAGAAAACCGAAAGAAAATATTTTTGCCTCATATTTGACCTTTGACTCATAATTTCGAGTGTGACTTGACTTCACATATTTCGAGCTTCATTACGAGTTCAATTGCGTTTTTTTCGAGTTCGAATTAATTGCGACATGTGGTATACTTCATCATGGATTACTCATTTGGGGAGACATTTTTAGGTGTCTACAGATGCCCCCACTTTGACTGAGTCTGAAGAGACGATAGTCTCGTAAGACGAAAGTCAAAGTATTCGATTCGGGACGGAGAGCAACTCAAGACGTTCTGCGACCTTGAGTTACCCTTTTCGCCGGTACCTGCAAAACAAAGGTTAGTTTTACCTGTTACCGCGCCCCATGCGGTGTTATGCCCTTGGAAGCGCCTGGATCCTTGGGCGGCTTTCTCCCTACGGCTGACCTTGGCTTTTCAGGAGATGTGCTGACGGAACTTCTGTAGCGGGAGAAGTTTCCAAGACCCGGAGATGTGCTGATGTGGAATTTCTGGTGCGGGAGAAAATTCCAAAACCCGAAGTGTGCAAAGGAGCTGTTGTGTGAAGAAGCCCCCACTTTGACTGAGTCTGAAGAGACGAAAATCTCGTAAGACGACAGTCAAAGTATTTGATTTGGGACGGAGAGCAACTCAAGACGTTCTGTAACCCTGAGTCACCCTTTTCGCCGGTACCTGCAAAACAAAGGTTAGTTTTACCTGTTACCGCGCCCCATGCGGTTTTATGCCCTTGGAAGCGCCTGGATCCTCGGGCTATTTTCTCCCTACGGCTGACTTTGGCTTTTCAGGAGAAAATGAGGTGATGAATACCTTCGGAAGCGCCTCGTTCCTCAGGTAGCTTTTCCCTACGGCTGACCTTGGCTTTTCGGGAAAAGAAATGATGTAGATGCCTTCCCTACGGCTGACCTTGGCTTTTCGGGAAGGATGTAATGCAAGTTCCGTCGGAAGCGCCTCGTTCCTTCGGAAAGTTCCCCTACGGCTGACCTTGGCTTTTCGGGGAGAGTTGTGATGTATGTGCCTTCCCTACGGCTGACCTTGGCTTTTCGGGAAGACGTAATGTAAGTTCCGTCGGAAGCGCCTCGTTCCTTCGGAAGTTCCCCTACGGCTGACCTTGGCTTTTCGGGGAAAGTTGCGTGTAGCAACAATCGCGTATAGCGATGAATGCCGTATAGGCGTGTGAGTGATGATATGAATTCCTTTGGAAGCGCCTCGTTCCTCAGGAAACCTTCCCTACGGCTGACCTTGGCTTTTCGGGAAGAATGTTGCGTGGAGCAACAATCGCGTATAGCGATGAATGCCGTATAGGCTGTGATATGAATTCCTTTGGAAGCGCCTCGTTCCTCAAGAAACCTTCCCTACGGCTGACCTTGGCTTTTCGGGAAGAATGTTGCGTGGAGCAACAATCGCGTATAGCGATTAATGCCGTATAGGCTGTGATATGAATTCCTTTGGAAGCGCCTCGTTCCTCAGGAAACCTTCCCTACGGCTGACCTTGGCTTTTCGGGAAGAATGTTGCGCGTAGCAACAATCGCGTATAGCGATGAATGCCGTATTGTGCAGGCAAATGCATGTAAGATGGGCCCTAGCCTCGTGTTGAGGTGGTGCAATGTGTAATGTGCAAGGACATGTAATGTGTTTGTGCAGGATGCATATGCATGATGATGTATGTAAACTCAATGGCAATGATGCTTATGAAGTGTTTGCAATGGCTATATGCGTAATGCAAGTCTATTCTTAGATCTAATGCATGAAATGACCAAGGAAATTGACTAATGGTAAGCTGCTTTTGGATTGTGGGATGGAGCCGTCTCAAGCCCCCATTCGAGCAAAGGCGATGCTTGTGATTGCAAGTGAGCCCCCCAACCCATGGGGTTTGGGTGTTTGTGGCGTTGATGGTTGGTTAAGTGGGTGAGCCCCCAGCTTGATGAGCTTGCTTGGTGAAATCAAGGTTGGGGCAATGGCTAATGAAGTGAGGTGAGGCTAGTGAGTTTGTGGAGTAATGGTTTTAGCTTAGCTTTTTGGGCTGGTAATGGTAAGGGATGAGGTATTGGGATGTGATTTTGATTTGCCCAAATCAGTAACTTGAGCTGAATGCTGCATGAGGAGAGAACATGGAGGAAATGCTGCAATGCGATGCTTTGAGGAGAATGCATGATGAATGCTGCAGAGTGATAGCCTAAGGACGAGTTGAGGAGAGCCCCTTAAGGTGTATGAAAGAATAGGCTAAAGGTTCAAGAAAATACAAGGCTAAAATTTGTGACTAAGGGTAAGTAAACGGGGAATTGATGTGGTTGGCTAGATGATGTTGGTTCAAGCTCGAGTCTATGTCGGGTGCTACACTAGGAATTTGCGCTTCTGACTTTAAGGGAATCAAACTATATAATGGACCTCAGAATGTTATTGAATTATTGGGTCGGACCTCGAGAAGAGGCTTCCTACGTATCCTTTTGGAATCAGACCGTCGTAGTTCTTGTTGATGATTTGGACAATGCCTCGTGTGAGAGGGCTTTTGTGGTTGTAATGTGAGGCTGTGGTTTGAGGGTTGAAAAAGGCTCGATGATCATGGAGTGACCCACGGTGCGCAGTGTGCTTTTTAGACTTTTGCTTTTTGTTTGAATTGGGCTTTGAACTTTGGATTTGCATTGGATTTTGGCATTGATTTGCATTTGAACTTTGATTTTTTTGCTTTTTTGCTTTTTGCCCATTTTATTCTTCTCTTTTTTTTCTTTTGCACATGTCTTTTCCTACACACCGTTTGGTCCAAAGGGTTAGGTAGATGTGGGTGATGAAAGAAAGATAGGCTGAATGATAGTGTTTATGGCTCAAGGGGTTGCAAGGGATTTTGATTTGATGAAGGGAATGGAGGGAAGAGGTTATTTTGTGGAGCTATGAAAGAAGGCCTCTCTTGGCAATGTCCATTGAATTGTGAGGTCGATCATTAATTTGATTCCATTAAAGTTAGAAGCACAAACTATATGGAGGCTAAAGAAAATGAGAAAAAAAAACTTTTATTAAAACAAAAGAATTTATTACATAGAGGCTAATTGCAGAATTTGATCCTAAACCTAATGACATAGACTCGAAATGGAAAAAGAAAAGATACATAGTCTAGGGAAAGGGACTCTCCGACTCGATCCTAAAGCTAAGACTCCAACTGACTCATGTGAATTGAAGAAGATCATTCTCTATGTCCACTCCAATGTCGTAGACCTTTGCGAATGTGGTAAGGCCTCGATACTTGAGATGATCTTTGTATTCCGGCTGGAGGTTAGAAATGAAGGTCTTGACCATCTCTTCTTCAGTGGAGCGGAGACTAGGGTGGCAGCAACTCCTCTCCATCTAGTCAGATAGGTGGTGAACCCCTCGTTCTCTCCCTGGTTAAGGATTTCAAGCTCTCGGAAGGATGTTTGGGTCTGAATGTTACCCTTGTATCTTGCCATGAATGCGTGGATGATGTCTTCCCAAGTAGCTATTTCTTTCTCAGGAAGTGAAAAGAACCACTTCTGACATATCGGTTCCAAGGAAAGGGGAAAGACCATTGGAAACAAGGCAGAGTCAATCCCTTTAAGTGCCATGGTGGTCTTAAATCCCTTTATATGGAATCGAGGGTCATCAGTCGGCTTGAACTTGGGTATGTCTTCGGCTGAGAAATCCTTTGGCAGTTTGGTTGCAAGGTTGGGGTCAAGAGGAGGTTGGTCTTGGTAGAAGGTGGGGTCGATGGCTTTTTGGATTGCCTTTTCAAACAGCTTGTCCAAGGAAGTGCTCGAGGTCAACTCCTTGATCTTAGCTTCAAGCTGTTGAACTTGCTCGGCAAGCTTTTGGAGCTTTTCTTGTTGGGAGGCCATTTTGTGGTGTTAGGGCTGATGGGTAATGAAGGTTGGAGGAAGGTTAGGTTTGGATTGGGCTGAGGGCTCAAACTCTTTGGGTCGAGCAAGGGCTATGGAGACGGCTTCACCCCTGTTTCAAAAAGAAATAAACCCTTAGTGAACTTCCTTGGTCATTATTGAATACATGAATGCAGATGCAAATGCATGTCCTAATTCCATGGTCATCTTTCCTAGAATGAATGTATGCAAGGTGCCCTTTCGTTTTTTGAATTTTTTTTTTTTTTTTTGAATTTTTTTGAATTTTTTTTTTTTTTTTTTTTTTGAATTTTTTTTTTTTGTTTTTTTTTTTTTTTGAAAGGGCACCAAATGACGTGGGAATGTATGCACATGTCCTAAGTGGTTAGGGTCATGCCTATGTTGTCTGAAGGTAAGGTCAATCCTAATGTGAGTCTAAAGTCAACGTCTAAGGTCAAAGTCTGTGCCTACCCTAGTAGTCAAGGGTCAAGACCTAAGGTCAGAGTCTATGTGGACTCTAATGGTCAAGGGTCAAGACCTAGGGTCAAAGTCTGTGTGGACTAAGGTCGAAAGCTTGAAGGACAAAGTCCTAGTGAACTATGGTCACAGACTAAGGCAGAGGTCAACTAAAGTCACTATGGGCTATGAAATGCATGATGTGAACTAAAAGATGACCATGGACTATATGAAAGTGTTGTGTTAAGGTCTAGAACTGTACAATGGCTAGGACCCATACATGCACATATATACAAGACACGTGATGACAAGTCAACTATGGTCGGTCTAGGTTAAGTCAGAGAGTGTACCACGCCTAAGGGCAGAGCTTGGTCCAGTTTTCACCACTTGCAATTAGCGATGTATGGCCAAGATACCCCTTATGCACACGCATCAGTAACACGTGCACACACGGCATGGGCGGGATAGGACTTGCCTTAGCCATGCGATCAATTAACCACATGCAACCAAGGTAGTATCCCCCCTTATGGTAGTCTCGAGCATAGAACATGCCCATAGTGAGACCAAGGAGCCTAAGGTGCGACCTTATTCGAAAGGTCACATGCAAAATGCAAAATCCAATAAACGTGATGATGGAATTACGAGACTTTTCAAGTCTGTCCACTTCACCTAACGGTGATTATCCCCAGTGAAGTCGCCAAATTGTAGGACGTGGGCCGCGCCCTCGCGTATAGCGGGCGCGCGGCTTGGTACTACATCGAGGTGCTTTGCGTGGGCTTGAACCACGGATCCCGCACGTGAGTGCGTTGGGGTAGTGTTGTCGAGTGAGGGGAGTCGCCACCGTGCCTAGAAAGGTTATTCACGGACGCCCGAAACGTTGGTGCCAAAACAATGGCCCCACGTCCAATCAAGTAACCAGTCGTGGGTTCGGGGACATGGTACGAATCAGATCTGTAACCCAATTCGCCCGCATGTAGCGGCCTCTACTCGGTCTCATTGTAATTCCATTAAACACGATTTATTGGATGCACACAACTTACATTTTTAGCACCTTAGAAGCGTTCTAACCCTAAAGATTACTAAGTGAGTATGTTTCTATTATGCACAAGAGACTACCTAACCTAGAAATTGTGACCACTTTGTATTAATCATGTTAAAACGGTGCCTAAAAACCGGTTGTCCATAGTTAATCTGACTTTAAAGTGATTCACATAATTTCCGGTCTTTGTTTAGCAAAATATATACAAATTATACAACAATGACAATATGAAGTATATGAACTTCAAAATATATATACAAACTCATCTTACCCTAAATCTGCAAACAAAACAAAGGTTAGTTTGTAAAACGAAGCGAAACGAATCTTCCGCCTTGAATCGCTATATAAAGACAAATAAAACAATTGTTAGTTCATGATGAAAAACGAGCGCAATGAATCTTTCGCCTTGAATCGCTATACAAGAATAAGAAATCGTTAGTATTGACAAGATAGAAGTAATAATAATAAAGGTTAACGAAAACGAATTAAAAGCATAAACAATAATCCTACATATTTACATGAGACGATTCAAAGTCGGTTTCTACATTGTGAAAATTACATTAAAACTCATAATAATGGTTAATCAAGTTAAAAGAAAGTGAAAGAGAATTATTGGTGAGTAATCTCAGAATTCAACCTTGTTTTCGCTTGTCAAAACGAATCGAAAGAACGCAAAAGACTCGTGTTTATGTGTATTTGTGAAAGAGTTTTTGTGAATGAGAGAGAGAATGCTTAGATCGTAAAGTTGGAAGTTGGAAATCGGAAGTTGAAAGTCGTATTGAAAATCGTGTCGTTCTCAAAATGAGGCAAGGTGTATTTATAGGCGTAGAGGCAGTTTGAGGAGCGTATATACGCTGAGGAGCAGCGTATATACGCTCAAAGGCAGCGTATATACGCTCCTCAAGGGCAGCGTATAAACCCTGCGTATATACGCTCCTAGGAGCGTATATACGCAGGCTTCTGCGTATATATTTTTTCCAAAAAATCTGAAATATTTTAATTCGGAATGATTCTTTGCCATACGTCTCGATTTTCTAAGATTACGGATTATTCTAGACGCCTCCTTTCGCAAGAAAGTATGTTTCTAGGAGATTCTAGAACATTCCGCGTATTTTCTAATTATTCATGTATTTTCTGCGTATTCTGCGTATTTAAACATTGCAAAATTCATAGAAAATCATAGAAAAATCAGAAAAATAATTTAAAAATACTGGCGGATTCAGAAAAATGTGACGAACATGATGAAAAACAAAAAGCATGAGAATCGCCAGCGTAACTTGTTTGAAAACCTTTGAGATTATCGAGAAAACCGAAAGAAAATATTTTTGCCTCGTTTTTTACCTTTGACTCATAATTTCGAGCGTGACTTGACTTCACATATTTCGAGCTTCATTACGAGTTCAATTGCGTTTTTTTTTTCGAGTTCGAATTAATTGCGACATGTGGTATACTTCATCATGGATTACTCATTTGGGGAGACATTTTTAGGTGTCTACAGTTACATTTTGTTGATTTTAAGTTACTTTTTAGAAGATACATTTTATGTTACTTTTTCCTTCCTCTTAAGTTACTTTTTGAATTTTTTGTTTTCTGTTGATTTATTCTGTTTTGAGTTACTTTTTCCTTAATTTTGAGTTACTTTTTTCTTTTTTGTAGTTACTTTTTCCTTCATTATGAGTTAGTTTTGAAAAAAAATCTATTACTTTATTACTCTCTCTGTTCCATGAAGTTCCTACCACTTCCCTCATATGAACGTTCTATGAAGTTCCCACCACTCTTTAAGAAATCTTATATTACTTTTTTAATTGTAGTGGTCCACCATGTGGAACTCATCATACCACTTGCAATACACTCATGTGTATGAAACAATGCAATTTGATTTGTTTCTCTCTCCAATCTAAATCTATTGTTTAACCCCACTTCTCAAATTATATTAGTTTTCATATTTTACACCCAAATAGTGTATGGTAGGAATTTCAAGGAACGGATCAGAGGGGGTATGTTTTTGAGTTACTTTTTTCTTCATTTCGAGTTACTTTTTGAAATTTTGTTTTCTATTGATTTATTATGTTTTTAGTTATTTTTTCCTTAATTTTGAGTTACTTTTTGAGTTTATTTTAGTCCTTTGTTTTATTTTCGTTAGTATTTACTTTTCGTCAATTTTGAATTAATTTCTTATTTTTTTATGTTTTCTTTTGCTTGTTATGAACGAGACAGAAGATGAAGATGTTGATGGAGGATTTAAAAGGAGAGACGATCAAGAGAAGTCACACTGATATTTGAGGAGAGAGAAGAGAAAAACGGTTAATTGTATTTTTGTAATTTTGTTATAGTTTTAGTCATAATTGTGTCTTCATGTTGTAATTTGTATATGTTAGTTTAGACCTTAGGGCATTAGCAATAGGAGGTTTGTGGAGAGTTTTGTTTTATTTTTTTGAGGTTCACAAACAAACCTCCTATTGCTACTTAATTTTGTTGGGGTTCATATGAAAGATGTTACAAAATAGTGAGTAGTTCGTAAATGGGGATGTGACATTTTGGTGAGATCATTGAAATAAAAAAAATGTAAATGTAAATTGAAGTATGAAGTAAATTAGTAATAAGTTTTATTTTAAAATGAGGTGTAAATTGTGGGTCCTAATATAAATCTTTGAAAAGGTTTATCCTATTGTTGGTCATAGCTCATAATTTTGTTTTGGAGAGATCTGTGAAAATGTGATGTGGCATGAGAACAAACCTCAAATAGGTTTGTACTATTTCTATTGCCTTTAGTATGTTATTTTGTAGTAGTTTTTTTTTTTTGTTGGAGTTTGTTGAGTCCCTTGCTTATGTTTTGAGTGATGACAAACAGCTTCAGGAAACAGGTAACTTTACCATAGATATAGTTGGTCAGGGTACCAGCTATTATAGAATACTGTTTCCCAGACAAGTTAATACTTATATGAGTTATATGTTGAAACTAACTTGTCTCCTTACAGGGAACAGCTGAGTGAATAAATGTTCTATGTACTGATGGGGAACCAGTAGGAACTGTTTCATAGACTACTATACTGAAAAGTAGTCATATACTCTTTATTGTACATTAACCATGTTACATGTGCAGTTGTTGAGTTGATTCCAAGACTTAGAGCATGGAAGCCTTTCGAAGTCATTCGAAGAAAGAAGTAATGTCTTTAACTGAAGAATTCAAGGAAGCTCCAAAGTCTTGAAGATTACATGAAGAATGGAAGAATTAGTTCTTAAGTGTTTAAATATAGTTTTTTATGTAATGTGCTCCGTAGTATGATTTGTTTGTAAAGGTGTTATAAGTACTCAAGTGTTTTGAGTTATGCTATGAATTCTGGTACAAGTCTTGAACAGAATTCACAACATACTCATCTTAGGGAACCAGGCAGGGGAACCAGCGAGTCTCTATGTGGAATATAATAGCTGCGGATTTGAATAAGATTTTCCTAAAATATTTTTTAAAGATTTGTTTTTAAAATATTCTAAGCAACTGGAAAATAGATGAAGATATATTTTGGTTACCTTAATCCTATGAGTATTTATCTTATTTGATTCTATCTTTGTGATTAAGTCAAATAAGATAAATACTTTCCATAAAATCACATCTTGCCTTGACTGACAAGCTATGCAATTTTATGGTAACTAGGGTTTAGGTTTCCATGCATATATAAACTCATCTAAGTTCATATATTCCATATCTCTTTCTACGGTTAAAAAGAGTATTTTTTTGAGAGAAAACACACAAGCACAAAAAACCTACTTCAAGTCATATACGAGAGCACAAATCAAGGAAATCAATTCTCTTATTAGCTTTTTAGAAGTAAATTCAAAAGAGAGAAACTTTGTTGAACCCTAGTTTTGATGAATGAATAAACAAACAAAAGCAAACTCATGTGTTTATAAATGATGTGTGTGTTAGATGTGATTTACAGGAAATATGTCTTGAAAGTCTTAATGAAGTTAGGATCATCCAAAGAGTGCAAAGGGAGCTTATGTGATTTTGAAGACTGAAGAGTTCAAGAAAGAAACTCAAGGTGCAAGGAACTCGAGTCCCTTGGAGAAGCAAGATTCGAGACTTACTGGTGATTCGACATAAGAAGCATCAAGGTCTGATAAGTTTAGGATATTTGTATTTTAGACTTATTGTAAGTTTAGCATTATTGTGTAGGAATATGGCTCAATATAAATAAGGCATTAAAATCGGATTTTAATAAAGGCACTTGAATATATTGTTATCGTGCGATGCACGATTTTAACAAAATTATTTGTAAATTTTTATAAAAAAAAATAATTTAGAAAAACACAATTGTGTATGTCGTATAATAACATATTTGTATTAAATAAGTTTTAAAATGATAATAAGATAAGATATATTTCATCTGTTTCATAATGTTTCTGTCAGTTACTATTCATACAATTTCGAATGCATATTTGTTTTGTATTATTTATATCTTTAGTTATATATTTGTAAAAATTATAATGGTTAAATATTAACAATCTACCCATTTATACGAATCAAACAAGATCCCACATCACTATATTTATTCATATTCATTAATAGTTATTTACAAGATTTATCCACTTGTGAATAGTTAAAAAAAAGTGACATGAACATTAATGAACAGAGTGGGTAGTTGTTATCTTATATTGTTTGTTTTTTACACACCAAAAAAATATTGTTTGTTTTACCTTTATAACTAGTATATTAGCCCGGACAACGTCCAGGGTCACTGACAATAAAATACACTGTGATCTACTCTATGATGTTTATTAAAATCTTGATTAAAGAAATTTTTGGTTGATATATCACAACTATCCCATCATCTATTATAATATCTTGTCAATTTTTTTCTATGAATCGCTCCTAAAATTTGTTGTATACTCACTTTATCTCTATTTAATAACCTCAAAGCTCTATAACAATTAAAAAATATGTTATTTTATCTATTTGATAAGAGTCTATTTTTTATAGACTTTTCATCATTACATCCACGTTATCATTTATTATTACTTGGAAAAATTATATTACTTATTCTCTTTTATATTCAAAGTTAGACATATATTGTTAAGAATATTTTTAAATTTTCTACAGTATTATTTTATTAAGAATGCATTAATTAATGCAAAATTAATAATGATTTCACATTGTGAATTCCTTGCAATGGAAAACCTACCTTTTAATTATATTTATTCTTTTGTTCTCCTTTGTATCCAAAATCATACATATTTTATTATTAAGCATACTAATAAGTATTATTTTGTTTAGCATGCATTAATTGCTCATACAAAAATCATGCGATGACACGTGGCACATTCCTTTGAAAGGAATGCCTTTTAATAATATTTATAGATTTTATTAAAAGATATAAATTAAGGATCAGTGTTAAAAAGATATTTCTAAGTAATAAATAAATCTCAGGTAGTTACTTTTCGAATAAAATCTTTTTAAAACCTTCTAGTCTTATCTTGTTGAATTAATTTATGAAAAATCGAATTCTACCTTTTAATAATTTACAAATTTGTTTTTCAGCAAAAAGATATTTTTGAGAAAAATGGTTTAACTGATTTTGAGATAATTAAGGAAACAAAACGTGTGAATAGCTGTAACCTAAGGCTTGATCATCAAGGCAAAATTAGTTGAGAAATTTAAGGAACAAACGGCTATATTCCACTAATTAATAGAACGTGTGAATTATGGACGTGCATGCCAAGTTCCACTAAGGCATGACTTCCTACTTCATAGGGAGTGATGTGTAGTGGACTTATTACTTTCATTCCACGCTTAACATTGATCTATAAATACATATGACCAAATCAGTTTAATATACACTTGAGTATAAAAAGAATTTGAGTCATTCCTACACACATTGCTAAACAGTTTTAGTTTTACAAATCGAGTTGTAATTGCTTCAAGTAGAGTTGTTACTTGAATTGAAGAGGGCTTTGGAATGAGTGTTAAATCCAAAGAGGCTTGTAAGAGAGTTTATCTTACAAGAGTGTGAGTGCTCAATCAACAGAGGGGTTGGTTGAGAGGCTTTCGAGTTCGAAAGGAACTTGGAAGAGGTCTTAGATTGTACTAGGTATGGTATCTGAATTAATTTAAGAAGAAATCCTGTGTGGTATCAGGTCACAATTTTATCTCTTGACAAGTTGTCAAGGAGAGTTTCTGTGTTAGCGAAAACTCGCATCTCGTGTTCCTTTACTTTCAGTTTTAAATTCCGCAAAAAGCTCAAGTTTCTTTAAGTTACAATTCACCCCCCTTCTTGTAACGTTCAGTAGATCCAACAAACTTTGATCTTGTTAAGGCATTCAACAGAGGGGTTGGAAACCAGGTTAGTGTTTGTGAGTTCAAACACAAGTTGGACTTACGAGTGTGAGTCGAGTACACATTCAGAGTTGAGTGTGGGGTGTGCTGGTTCCCGGAGTAGGGAAACAATAGGGAGTGTGTTCTTTGTTTTTCAAAGTAGATTAATAAAAGAACATAGGGTAGGAGGACGTAGCCCATAGTTTGGTGAACCTCATTAAATCTTTTGTGTTCTTTATTACTTTGATTTTATTTTGCTGCTTACAGGAACCAGCCCAACTGGTTCCTCATACATAATCCGAAAAGAAAGAAAAATTGGCTAATAGCTAGTTTACTCAATTCACCCCCCCTCTTGAGTACCACAGAACCTTCAGAGTTGCTACTACACCAAAATATGGATGTTGTATTATTGTAAAAGTAGCCGCTTCACCAAATTTTAGGTGATGTAGGCTCCACACAAAAGGAGCTAATTATAAAATGCATATGACTATCTTGCTCATACAAATAGTAGGCTAGCGTGGTATTGTTGATTTTTGGTAAAACCGAAACCTTCTACTCTCTCGGATGTTTAATGTTCTGTGCAATTTCCTCATTTAGACGATTTTTAATTTTTATGGTAACTAGGGTTTGGTTGAGAGGCTTTCGAGTTCGAAAGGAACTTGGAAGAGGTCTTAGATTTTACTAGGTGTGGTATCCGAAATAATCTAAGAAGAAATCCTATGTGGTATCAGGTCACAGTTTTATCTCTTGACAAGTTGTCAAGGAGAGTTTCTGTGTTAGTGAAAACTCGCATCTCGTGTTCCTTTATTTTCAGTTTTAAATTCCGCAAAAAGCTCAAGTTTCTTTAAGTTACAATTCCCCCCCTCTTGTAATGTTCAGTAGATCCAACAATTGGTATCAGAGCTAAGTTCCGCAAATAAACCAAGAAACCCTGCCAAGGTAATTGCTGAACCTAAGAAACTCCAGATGAACAATCACGAGAAACTCGAAGAAGGTTACTCTACCCAATGTCCGCCTATGTTTAATGGGAAGTTCTACTCCTACTAGAAGAATAGGATGAAGATCTTTATCAAAGCCGAAAACTATCAAGGCTGATGAGACAGAAGAATCTTATCAAGCCAGGAACTTAGCCCTCAAGGCTGATGAGACAGAAGAATCTGAAGTTGATGATGCGGAGGCTGCCATGCTAGTAAGACGTTTTAAATGTATGTTTAAACCTAACAAATCTAAAGGTTTTGTTAAAAGAGCACCTACCTCAAAGAATGAGCATCCATGCCATAGATGTGGTGCTCCAAATCACTAAATCAAGGACTGTCCCATAGAAATTGCTGAAAAGGAAATAAGAAAGGGAACTAAAAACTCCTTTAACAAGACTGATAAGAGGAAAGCCATGATAGTTGCATGGGGAGACTCCGAGACTGAAAGAGATGATGAAGACCAGAATGAAAGTGAAACAGCTAATCTCTGTCTCATGGCAAAGACTGAAGAAACTCAATCTCGTGAGGTATTTCCAAATCCCCAGAACTTAATGACTTTCACTAAATCAGCTTTGGTTGATTTAGTCTTAGCTTATGATGAAGATTGGAGAGTAGTCACTAAAAGCTTAATTGAAATTAAAAAGGCTTTAGAAATTTCCCTGGAACACAATGCTTGGATTGAAAATCAAAGGACTAATGTTCATGGAAAATTCTTTAAACTTTTCGATAAGAACCGTCTCTTGAAGGAACTAATGGAAAATATCAAATATGATAACATTATGTTAAATGTAGAATTGACTCAATATAAACTCATGTGTACTGAACTGAATGCTCTAAGTTCCTCCAACCATACTTTTAACAAAGATTTTGAAAAACTCAAGATGGAACTTGAGGAACTAAAATTTGATAAACTCAAATTGGAGAAGGAACTTGAGGCACAAAAGAACAGAGACGTTCATCAGTACATAGTGCCAAAATGGATTGAAAATGCTCAAACCAAAAGAACTGAAGGATTAGGTTATGTTCATGCCAAACATAAAGGAAAGAAGAAAAAGTATGTTGATTTACCTAGCAACAAGATTTGTTCCTTTTGTGGTAGAACTGGTCACTATGAACCAGACTGCAACAAGAAACAAATAGTAATGAAACATAACTTTAAACAAGTTTGGGTAAAGAAACAGGACACTACTTCTTCTTCAGAGGAACCCGAGGAAACCAAGGTTCCTCGTACTGACCCTTAAGTTCTTTTGCAGGTTCTAGTGAGGGGGAACAACTCATGGTACCTCGACAGTGGTAGTTCTAAGCATATGACTGGAGATAAATCTAAATTTCTCTAACTAAAAACCTATGAAGGTGGAAGTGTGACTTTTAGAGATAACAAGAAAGGTGAGATAATCGCCAAAGGTAAAGTTGGTAAGTCAAGTTCCCACTGTATAGATAATGTATTTTTGGTCGAGGGTTTAAAGCATAATCATTTAAGTATTTCTCAATTTTTGATAAAGGTAACACAGTCAACTTCGCTACTGAAAATTGCAAAATCATCAACAATCACACTGGACTTATTGTTCTTGAAGGAACTAGGAAAGRGAACACTTATACAGTGGATCTCAATTCAGTCCCAAGGAACAATCTAACCTGTCTTAGTGTAATTGAGGATGATGCTTTAATCTRGCACAAATGTTTTGGTCATGCTAGCTTCTCACACATGAACAAGCTGTATACAAAGAACTTAGTAGTTGGACTTCCAAGTGTCAAGTTCCCTAGCAAGTATATGTGCGATGCATGTTTGAGGGGGAAGCAAATAAGATCTTCCTTTCAAAGTAAAAACATGATAACTACAACCAAACCATTAGAACTGATTCATATGGATCTCTGTGGTCCTGTAAGAATTCAAAGTAGAAGTGGTAAAAGGTATGTTCTTGTTATTGTASATGWTTATTCTAGATTCACTTGGGTAATATTTCTATCTAGCAAAAGATGAAACTTATGATGAATTCGTTGCCTTTACCAAAAGGATACAGAAATCAAGTGGATTTCAAATAGTTCATATAAGGTCTGATCATGGAACTAAATTTGAAAACTCTAAGCTTGATGAGCTTTGTAGGGAAAGTGGCATGAATCATAATTTCTCAGCCCTAAGAACTCCTCAACAAAATGGAGTTGTTGAAAGGAAGAATAGGACATTGGAAGATATSGCAAAGACCATGCTTATAGCTAGTGTTCTTGCAAGAAATTTCTRGCYTGAAGCCATTAATACTGCATGTTACATTATTAATAGAGTTCTCCTTAGACCTATAATTAATAAGACTCCTTATGAATTATTAAATGGCAGAAATTAAACATCTCACATCTAAGAACTTTTGACTATAATATTTTGTCCATAACAATGGTA
>SNQN01004309.1:28607-52990 GCA_008642245.1 Bassia scoparia
AAAAAAAATCAAAGAAGACCTAATTGGTGGCGTCTTTTCTAGTTTAAACTCAAGTCACATCCTCAAAAAGTGCAACAGGACAAATATTGCACTAATTCCAAAAAAAGATAACCCAGATTCAATGAACCATTTCAGACTCTGCAATGTAAGCTACAAGATCGTTTCCAAATGCATAGCTAGCAGGCTCTGAAGAGTGTTGGACAACTTTATTAGCAAATAAGACGCTTCATCCCGTGTCAAATGAGACAAATTTTTAATGCTGAACTTAGAGATTTCGAATTCAAGGCGCTAGATGCTTGTTGTAGTCAAAAGATATGAGTAGATTATGATCGGGTAAGCTGGAGTTTCTTTCGGAGTAAATAGAAAATGAATTTCCTTTGAGAGGTCAAATTATAATGAAATTGTGTGAGATGTTCTTATAATGTCTTCATTTAGGGGTGGCAACCGCACTTTAACCAAATTGTGGGCTAAGAGGGGGTCTATCGCTTCATTTTTATCTCTGCATGGAAATTAGATACTGGTTGTAACAAGGTGAAGTATTTTAAAGGCATAAGGGTTGCAGACAATCACAGAGTGCGATTTGTTATTCGTAGATGACTGGGTTTTCTTCTTAATTATCAGGAGCCTTGCTCATATTTTACACAAGGTTTTACACATTTTGCCTAGCTAGGGTAAGTGATTAATACGGTTGTGTTATATGGTAACCTTAACTTGGACAGGAAAAAAGGACTTCTTAGTTCCAGTTAATGCTATTTGTTTCGTTTTCATACTACATTGGAATCCCCACGGATTTCGGGTTGACGAAGAAAGAGATATTTGTGAATCTTATTAAGAGAGTGGAATACAAACTCAGAAGTTGGAACTCTATTTTCTTTTCACCAGCAGGGAGATTGACCTTGATAAATTCGATATTGACAGTTATGGATAATCACATTCTTTCAGTCTTTAAAATTCCGAAGGGTATTGGTAAATGAATCAACAAAATTGTTGCAAAATTCTGGTGGGCAGGGGTTAAAAGTGATCACTCCACCCATTRGAGGAGCTGGAAAAAGATTGCACGACCTAAAGACCAAGGAGGATTGGGAATTCGTGATTGCATTAAATTTAATAGGGCACTTTTAATGAAACATGGTTGGTGAGTTTTAACCTCGGAAAATGCTCTGCTTTCTAAAATTTATAGGGCTAAATACAAACTTGATAAAGGCTCATTCTTCTCTCGTAGGTTTGGGAAAATAAGGCCGGTGGGGTCTTAGGGTTGGAATGGTATGAAAGAAGAGCTGCAACTCCTCGGGCAGGGCTGCAATTGGATTATTGGGGATGGTAACATGGCTAGGATAGGAGATCCATGGGTTTGGGGTATTACTCCAGTCTTCAATGAAAACTTCACAGATGCTAGACTCTAACAGTTGATCAAGGAAGGCATTGTCAGTCTTCTAAGAGAAGGGGAGGGTTGGGACAAGCACCAACTAATAGATCTCATTGACAGGCGAACAAAAGATGAAATTTTGGATACTTAACTCCTCAGAATAGGAATGGAGGATATTTTATACTGGACGAGTACCAAAACAGGACACAACACAATTAAGAGCGGATTCGATGCGCTCATAAAACCAACAATTCAGGTCCCTCCTGCTCATCAAGATAAGAGGAAGATGATAGGAGATAAGGTTTTCCCTTGGAAGTTAAAGATCTCAAATGACAGTAGAGTTTTTCTTTGGAAATTAGTGAACGACGCTATTCCATTGGGAGCAGAAATGGCAAAAAGGCAATTCCTGAAGGTTGAAGGATGCCCCTTTTGTGGGTCAACAGAAAATGGATTATTCACAGAGACTGCCGCTCACTTATTTTGCGACTGCCCGAACACCTAGAGAATATGGCAAAGTGGACGCTTAGGGATAAATGTCAGGAATGACAAAACAATTCTGATCGCTGAATGGGTCAAAAATTGGTGTAGGTTATTCACAACAAAACCAAAGAGGACAACAACAATCAATTGGGAATTTTTGTTCGGACTCWTCGAACGATTTCGAAGGAACGGTGCTAAATTGTGATGGAAGGTTGTAGCCTTAATCTTTATGGTATTCTCGGAAGGTTAGAACTCTCAGAAGGTCCAACTACCCCCCATCTCAAACACACRACTGATAATCAGGTTATCGAAATCTCTCAAGAAGCCAAGATCACTTTTGCAACAAGCCCCTACAACAGAACTTTTCTGGATATTAGGGTGAAGAAGGTTGGGGGGTATGTCTAAAAAGGGGATTGGTACCTAAAGATTAACATCAATACAACAAACGAAAGCACCTTCACGATTAAGGCGCTTCACAAACATCATGYTATCTCGAGAAGGATCAAAACGTGACTAAATCGAGCTAGGCGCAACAACTTGGTTCATATAAGCATTCAATGCATGGACAGGTCTTATATTGCAGGATGGAAGAATCAGCGAACTATGGTATGGACATCAGAGACATCGACAAATAGGAAGCCATGAATATTTTGTGTAACATGCACTGTGTTAAATTTGGTTAGCTTTAGAGTGAAGCTAAAGTCTCTCTTTTTTGCTTCGTCAAAAAAAAAAAAACATTTTAACTGAGTTTTAAAAAGTTTTTTGACAAATTTTCCAATTAAGAAAAATAAAAATAATAATTGAATAAAAAAAGACGAGGACTAAAAATGCTTACTAAAAATGGTATCAGGAGCAGTTGCAGTGACACTTTCTGTTTCTCCATCTTCTTCTTTGTCATCTCGCAACATCCATCATCATCATCGTCGTCATCATCATCATCATCATCATCATCGTAATCATCATCAATCATCATCACAGTCATTGGATTTTGCGATCGTTTCTGCATTTCCTCATTCCACCTCTCGTTTTCTCCTTCACTCTCGGTTAGCTTCTCTCTCTCTACTTCTATGCAATTTATGCTTCATATATTTCAATTATTTGTTCCACTTTAAATTTTTGTCTACTTTTTTGGCTTAGAAAACCATTGATTCAGTTCATCATGTACGGATGTTCATTATTCAGTTACATAAATAATTAATTGTACTCCTTGATTATTTTCTAAATATTAGATTATTTTTAATTTTAAATTTAATGTTTTTTGTATGTCGTTTAAACCAACTTGATGACCCCCAATATTATTGCAACTTTCAATTAATTCTTGTCACATTTCATTTTTTAATTACAAGATAATTTTGTTTTGAGGAAAGCTGTGCTAGTAACAAATGTTGCTCAATCAGGTGAATGTTAATTGTAATATGATGTTGGGTTATATTTAACATTRATGCATGGTGTATACTCGAAAATCATTCAGTGTGTTACTTAGCATTGTGCTTGCCAGTGATTTGAGGAGTTGTTTACGAATTATGATCTTGTGTTGGCTGTGCTAGTGTTTTGATTCATCAAAATGTCAGCTTCTGTTCGAACTCGGGTTAGAAGGAGTAATTTAAATGCATTATTAAAATATCCCATTTATTTCGGTTATACACTTATACTTAATATATGCAACTATAAACTTTGATCAAAGTGAGGTAGCAATTCCACCTAATTTTATCTATGATAGTTGTCGAAAATGTCTATGGATCAATAGTCGGAAACTTCATGTAGAGCGAACTGGATTGCTACGCTAAATGATGCTTATGTTAGCAATATTGGCTTTTGCTTGCAGGACTACGAAAAGTAGAAGCAAAAAGCTTGCCTGCAAAATGGCAGGAATTAACACGGGAATGACAAGCGATGTCTGTTCAGGAGCTATGATATATGAGCCTATAWTAGAAGAAGGTGTCTTTCGATTCGATTGTTCATCTGATGATAGAGATGTAGCATCTCCGAGCCTGTCATTTGTGAACCCTAAAGCCAGGGACACCCCTCTGATGAGTGAAAATGAACCTTCTTATATCCCTACATATGAGTGCACTCTGGGGCAGCAGMTTGTTCTTCTTGAGGTTGAAACCTGTTCTCATTTTTTTCTCTCTTACTTTTACATATGTATAAATATATGAAAATTTTTCTGTTATATTTAAATTAGTGGAACATCTTTTCTTAGATAAAAGYCTTGTGGATTTCTTGAAAGCGTAAAAGATTTTGAAACTAGTCATGTAGAAGATGATTTCTAATTCTTTGAGCCATTCTAATTTTCCTTTCTTTAAGTAGGAGTAAAACTCGAAGTGAGAGTTAAGAACATACCTGAAATTAGGTATTGGGCTATTAAAGTTTTTCAAATATTACATTTGGCGAGCAATAATTTCAGTTTAGTGTTTGTATATATGCTCTTATATGTCCACTTGTTAATTTTATCAACATCAGGCATTCAGCCATGTTTATCCCAAACTTGTTGCTTTCTCTGCAGCTTCCTGCACATACATCTTTTTATGGAACTGGAGAAGTTAGTGGACAGCTTGAGAGAACAGGAAAAAGAGTAATAAATCTTCGTTAAGCAGTCTTCCAGCATAAATTACTTTGTTTTTTATCTCGAGGTTTACACCTATTATGTATGCATAGGTTTTTACCTGGAACACAGATGCTTGGGGATATGGACCTAGTACAACATCATTGTACCAGTCACATCCCTGGGTTCTAGCGGTTTTGCCAAATGGAGAGACACTAGGTGTGCTAGCTGATACAACTCAACGCTGTGAGGTGGAACTCATATATATCATTTGATTTGAAGTTATAGTTTTACAAAAAATCTGTGCCAAATTTCTTTTCTTTCATCTCCACTCTAATTGTTTATCTTAATCTTATTTAATGAGCAGATTGATTTACGAAAAGAGTCAATTATCAAGTTTGTTGCGCCATCATCCTACCCTATCATCACATTTGGTCCATTTCCTTCCCCAACAAATGTTCTTGAATCTTTATCGCACGCAGTTGGTAATAATTACGACACCTTATAATTAAGATACCAAATTTACTCTTTACCTCTATTATTACCGCAGTTGGATTTCCTAYTAGCTGTCTCCTTGGAACAAGAGGGGATTCCTTCATTTTATACTTTTTTTTAATGAGACGGGAAATCTTGTAAAGCCTTTACCTGCATTAATTTATAAAAACTTAATATAGTTAAATTATAGTAAATATTTTATGGAACTTATTCTAATTTATCAACATCTTATAGATCTTCAAAAGAGTCAAAACAGAGAAAAACAATTTTGCCGAAAAGCTTGAACTATATGTAGAAGCTGGTAGTTTCTGAATGTCTGAAGAGGAACAATATGAATGAATGGGATAGTCTTATCATCCCTTCTTATTTCTCGTTGGCATGTCTTCACCAAAAGATTATGGGATCCATATACCAAATTCCAAGGGAATTTACATATTAGAGAATATAGAGTTCTGACAAATAGGACGAACTGGTAAAGTATGAAATTATAATAACTACCAAACTTTCACATCCCCTTGAGTGACATCCTTTTTTTAGGAGATTTCATGGCTCTAAGAGAGTTATTATGACATGCCTACGCTTGTTTTGTCTTGTTCTTCATATAGTTCTCAAATGGTGGTTTTGTAAGGAGTATTTAATGGCAATTGTCCAGTTGAAATTGCCACCTCATTCCTGTACCTTCATCTTCGTGATTTGGGCTCTCTCTTGCCATGTACAAATAATGAAATAAGCTAAAGCAGTGTAAGAATAGGAGGGAGGATGTTGTTCGAGTGCTGGTTTTTTGAGTTATAAGTTGTAATCACACRGATTGATTAACAAAATGCGTCTTAAGCTAGCTTATATAAGCATATACTCCACTTAGGTCCAAGAGTTGATCTAGGAGAAACCCAATCTTGATGAATCCAGACATTCTTCCTTGTAAGTTGTAACTAACTACACAGTTTAAAAGTTTATGGTAGCAGTTGAAGATTATAGTAAATGCACCAGTGACACGAAAATCTAATAAGATAGAGATTGGTCAAGAAAACTCTCTTTGGGGCTGATTTTATGTCACAACTATGAAGGATCATACAAATATACAATATCACTAATCAAAACAAGTCATATTTTTGACATGTTACCCATCCCATAGTAAACTTAGTAACTTGTTCGTTTGACAGACTTATAACCAATATACTGTTGACAGGAACTGTCTTTATGCCACCAAAGTGGTCGCTTGGATATCACCAATGTCGATGGAGTTATGATTCTGATAAACGCATTCTTGAAGTTAGTATTTTGCTGTTTAAAAAGATACCTTTTGATCCCCTAAATTTATACTACACAACAGTCCTCTTAGTTGCTAATTCCTCATAAATATACAGGTTGCTAAAACTTTTCGAGAGAAAGGCATACCTTGTGATGTGATTTGGATGGATATAGACTACATGGATGGATTTCGCTGCTTCACTTTTGACCATGTAAGTTACCCTGTATWTTCCCAATTAAATGTATTTTACCGGAGTTTTATTTTAGTTGCAGTCTTCTGCAGTTCTAATGTGTTTTAGATATGCAGTCTATAAATGTTACAGTGCTATCCTCTATTTTCTCTTTTTTATAGTTATCTTTGAAATTAGCGTAAGGTTGGGTGAAAATTGTGTACAATTGTCTAAAATCTTTTTTGATGCACCAAGTATGAAAACATGGTTCTATAACTTCAGCTAGATAATGATGCAAAAGAATCATGCATGTGTGTGCGCGTGCTGAGTTGTCTCATCCATCATGTGTTTGTGTATGGTGCCTTGTTGGTCTAGACACACAGATAATATTCTTCGAACTCGTCTTGTGAGATACTATGATTTCTCCCTTCTATTTCCTTCTTGATCTTGAATTTTTTCTTATTCCTGCCAAAAATTTATGTATCAGGATAGTTTTCCAGACCCAAACTCGTTGGTGAAAGATCTTCATCTTAATGGTGTCAAGGCAATTTGGATGCTTGATCCAGGAATCAAACATGAAAAGGGTTACTTTGTGTATGACAGTGGTACTGAAAACAATGTCTGGATCAAAACTGCTGATGGAAAACCTTTTTTAGGTAGGTTCTTGCCTCTTTCTATTTGGTCCTGGCAGCACGAGACACGTTTACACTTGTACAGATGCTCAAGTTTCATGCTTTATGATGAYCACATGTCATAAAGTTATAARATTTCTGTAGTCTACATGAGTAATATATAAATTCTATAAAAGATCGGGTTATTATCAGAATGATTGTATTGCTGACTAGTTACTCAGTTATAAGGCTCACTTTCGGAATCAATCTTGTAGAAACAACGGCCTGTGGACCACTAATTCCTCAATGATTCTATATGACTTGTCCTTATTTGGTCACATGAGCTGGCTTCGTCCTTGTCTAATATTGTTTTTAAAATAATATTGTATATAGAAAGAAGCAGGACTACATACATGCATAGAGTCCATAAAAGGAAATRTTCAGGTACAAGGTTTAGGGTTTGCTGGGGAAATAACTTTGAAGATGATGTTGAAACAGCCCTATTTCTGGAAAAGAAGAGAGGAATTAGTTTTTTCGTCTTGTAAAGCTTCTTGAATAGTASTATAGTACCTAAAATTGATGAAGTCACTGTTTGTGGATTGTTGACTGAATGACTGATAATCTTAGGTATCATAAGACTTTATTCTAGGGATTGTTATTGTTCTTCTTTGACATGAGTAGCTTATCGTCATAAACCTTATACTTTTGTGGGATATGTTATTTCTTTCAAATAACAACTCACTACATCATATCTTACTTCTCTTCCTTAGGTCAATAGTGTTATAACTTATGAAAATTAAAATCATCATGGTTTTTCCTTGTCAAAAAAGTTGATGAAACCTCAGTGGTAGTCTTGTATTTGATTGTGTGATCAGGTGAGGTGTGGCCTGGACCTTGTGTCTTTCCTGATTTTACACAATCAAAAGCTCGATCATGGTGGGCAAATTTAGTCAAAGACTTTTGTTCTCATGGTGTTGATGGTATATGGAATGACATGAATGAACCAGYAATATTTAAGGTATGGTATCCCTTTCACTCGGATTGCATCCAGCGTTATTTCGTCTCTCATTTTGTGTGATGTTTTGTATACTTCTTGACGGGTGGATTTCAGGTTGTGACAAAGACAATGCCTGAAAGCAATGTTCATAATGGAGATCCTGAGTTAGGTGGCTGCCAAAATCACTCTTATTACCACAATGTATTTTTTCTTAAGCCTTCTTGTTTATGTTTCTTGATGTGAGTGACAGAACATGGTCTTATGTTATGAGAATCCGTTTCGATTTAGGTCTATGGGATGCTGATGGCCAGATCTACATATGAAGGCATGAAATTAGCTAAAGAAGATAAGCGCCCCTTTGTTCTTACTCGAGCTGGATTTGTAGGTAGCCAAAGATATGCTGCGACATGGACAGGTGACAACCTTTCAACTTGGGAACACCTTCACATGAGTGTTTCCATGGTACTTCAACTGGTATGGACCTGGATTGATCTTTCAGATTTTCTGTTAATTGTAACTTTCCTGTCATAATGCAGTAGTGCAGTAGTTTGAATTTTTGAATGGGAATGCTTGTTTCTGATGCAAGTCATGCCACCAAAGGCGCATATACTATTATATACTGTTGAGGCAAGTGCCTTGATACTAAGATATGACTTAGTTATGGCACTATGCTGCCACAATGTGTCAGAACTTGGTGGCGACAGTTGGAAGTATGGTGATCAGCATGGATTAGGCTTTTCCCAACTGGAATTTTGCAGACCAGATGCCTGTCTTGGCTGTAAGAAATGATAAAACAATTAAAATGCGAAGGATGAGAACAATTGATGTGTGATTCTTGATTTGAAAGTAATTCTTGTTAGAGAATAAAAGGTAATTGATTATACCTTTCTTATTGAGTGGATAGAAAAAGCTGCATATTCGGTTCCATAACTTGCAGACACAGTCCCAAAAGTTGCAATAAGGGTGGGTTTTCTTCACCTTAAAAAAAAACGTGCAAATCCAATAAATTCAGTTAGTACAAATCTAATAAAGTGAAGAGAATTTTTAATTTTTTTTGAGGGAATAAGGTGAAGTGAATGTACTATAAGGTTATTGTGCTCTAATCCGTCTCAATTTTATTATTGCATGTGTGTGTGTGGGCATCTCTTCAACTGTAAAATGTTGTTGTACTAAGTATTCTATTGAAGAAGTTTGCTTATGTTTTCTTTGTATTTTTCACTCACGGCTGTCGGATTTACAGAGCCTTAGTGGACAGCCACTTTGTGGTCCAGATATTGGTGGATTTGCTGGTAATGCAACACCAAAGTTATTTGGAAGGTGGATGGGTGTTGGTGCAATGTTTCCATTTTGCCGTGGGCATTCTGAGAAGAGTACAAATGACCATGAACCTTGGGCTTTTGGTGAAGAGGTATGTGTTAAGTTCTTTGATCCAGGTTATATTCCCTGTTCAATGTGCCAGCATAATCTATTATTGAGTTGATGATTATACTATGGTCTAGTTCAGGTTGGTGTGTGGCTAATGAGTTTCCATTAGATGACACCCATCAGTCCATCACCCAATCCACTCAGTTCTATGTTTGAAGTAGAATTGAGTATAACGTCTCTTTTATTGATCAGTGCGAGGAAGTATGTCGTCTTGCTTTAAAGAGGCGCTACCGACTAATACCACACATATATACTTTATTCTATCTGGCACATACGAGGGGGACTCCAGTTGCTTCACCAACCTTTTTTGCAGGTGGAATCATTGTGGATGACATAGCTTCAGTTCCAACACTAATCCTGCTAGACTCTCTAACCTTTACACTTTTTTCTGCAGATCCAAAAGATTTGCAGCTTCGAACAGTTGAAAATTCCTTTCTTCTGGGATCACTATTAATACATTCAAGGTTCTCCATCTATTCTATAGCCTTCTTATATGTGATTATGACGTTCTGCACAGAATTTAGAGTTGATTTATTGTTTGGACTTTACCTTATATGTTAGAATATGCGTCAAGCAGAAAATTTACTGCATTATATCCATTATGATTCAAACTTTATAGGAGACTACTGCAGAGCACTGTCTTAATCTTAATGTTTTTTATATCTCTATTATATAAGCCAAGGGGGAGCAATGGTGTCCCCCCTAGCAAATGTCTTATTCACCCTTGGTAAATATAAACTAACATATTTAAATCTTCCTTAATTAATTCACTCCCTATTATAAAATTTTCAATCAAAGGAAGGTTTTAAATTTATCAAATAAACTACTCCGTACTACTTAAAACCTAAAACATTGATGGTAAGAAAATTATGATTGAAAATAAAACACAATTCATAAAACAAATGCAATTCAAATAGCGTCAAATTGAAATATAGATTAACAGTTTTTTTTATTTTTTATTTCTTTTACAAGTTTCAAGCACGCATAGCGTGCACTAAAAAATTAGTGAATATATAGGGCAATATATAGGGCATGAAATTTGAAYGTTCTCAATACTTGTGTACTCACTTTGCTTAGTGTAATGGATCGTAATTTGGACAATAATCGCAATGTAAATTTGATATTATAATGATAAATTGTATGAGGAAGACAGGAAGCTTTGATTAATCGAYAATTCGAATTACAAGGGATAAGGATGGCTTTAGGCCATTACTCTCAATGTAACTTAAGGTTACAAATCTCCTATCAGTAAGATTACAAAATATTTCTGAATGAATTCTACTATCTTCCTGCTTCTTTGATTTAAACACAAACAATACTACAATTGTACACCCATGCTCCAAAAGCTACTCCTTTGACTTTCCATTTTCGCAATAGTGGCCTCCAAACTACTGCTACTGTTATATTGCTTGAGGATGCTTCCATAATCATGTGAAAGGTCACATGTTGGTGTTTGGAGTGTGGTGAGGCTGCCTCGGTCGTCGTGCGTAGACCTTGAGGGGTTGAGAAACTCGGTCCATCACACTTAGTTATGCCCTCTTATAATATGGCGCAATGTAGGATTGTGGGATTTCATCAGTTTCTCCAAACATTGGTTTCTTCATTTTACTCAGAATCTGTAATATTGTCACTGTTCTACACTTCTACTAGTCCAGAGATAGATCCAGCTGGCGCAAAAGCAATACGACCCTTTGTAAATACAGATTAATATCTATGTACTGTCTATTCTTATTGGACAGACGCCTCCATCAGGAACACTATAAAGTATAAGTATGAGGTTTAATTGATTGCTTAAATTTGAATTAACAAAATTATTGCTGTGTACAGTACTTTGCAGGATCATGGGACACACCAGATACAGCCGCGACTGCCTGGAGGAATTTGGTTGAGTTTCGATTTTGATGATACACATCCAGTATGCAGCAACCTGCTCACTCTATATACTTTGACTGCGACCAAGTTGTGTAACAAATTTTAAAAGCTTTTGGTCTTGTGTGTGTTAGGACTTACCTGCCCTGTATCTCAGAGGGGGATCTGTAATTCCCTTGGGTCCTCCTCTTCAACATGTTGGGGAAGCTAATCCAACGGATGACTTAACACTTCTTGTGGCTTTAGATGAACATGGTACGCTCTTGGAACAGTCTCTTTCTTGAGATTTTGAAATAATTAACACTATCCACAGCTTTAGTTGTTGGCTATAATTTTAATTCCTTGGTCATTGAGTTCTCCTTTTAATTGCTGGAGTTAGAATCTTCACTATCTGTAACACGATATGTTGAAATCATCTTTTTATGGTGATGCTGTTAGCAGTGGTATGATAGACTTCCACATAATTGCAGGAAAAGCTGAAGGTGTGCTTTTTGAAGATGATGGTGATGGATATGGATTCACCAGAGGAAATTATCTATTAACACATTACTCTGCTCAACTCCACTCTTCTGTTGTTACTATAAAAGTTGCTAAAACTGAAGGATCCTGGGAGAGGCCAAAACGTCGTCTGCATGTGAAAATGTTGCTTGGTGGAGGTGCAATGGTATGAAATGATGCTGGAACTTTGGTGTCTGTCATGATGCTTCTAGTATGCTTCACAATTGTGTATTTGTATTTCATTTCACCTGTCTTGGTTTTCAATACTCTTATGCAGATTGATTCCTGGGGCATGGATGGAGAGGAAGTGCAAATTACCATGCCATCAGAACAAGAAATTTCTTCCTTGGTATCAATGAGTCAGAAACAGTATCACACTAAAATAGGTAATTAGTAATGTTTGTGAGCATGCTCTGTGTTATGTAATGATTTTATCTTTTGCTCCTTTTTTGTTATTGTTTCTTTGTCGAAGTGTTGCCTGTCTTGGGTTTCTGGAAGTCATACTTTTTTTGTCTGTTAGTCATAATTATTGCTGCCAGTGTTGTTGCTGCTATCAGAACCTTATCCTTCCCAGAAACATGGGATACGCCATCCTTCAACTTTGGACTTATTTTACACATCTATTGGTTGCAGAAACTGCGAAGCGTATTCCAGAGGTTGAACGTACTGCAGGGAAAAAGGGAACTGAACTTTCAACGACTCCTGTTGAGCTAAAAGGTGGTGACTGGTCTCTTAAAGTGGTTCCCTGGATTGGTGGTAGAATTATTTCAATGGAGCATCATCCYACTGGTATGACATCTGTTCTTTGATTACAATCATTTTATCAAGAATGATTGAGCATAAAGAATCTATAGGCTTTAAAATTTTCCAAATCCAGGGCTCTGTTCTGGACAGGCATAACTCCTTTCTAGTCCTTGCAAAAATGCTATATAATCAAATGCAATGGGAAGTCTGAGACTAGTGAACTCCATCTCTTACTGCTACTACTTTGAATGAATAATATAAGAAAAGTTTAAGAATGGAAAGAAGCTTTGATTTGTTGCAATCAGCAGTATTCTAATGTATGTCTGGAATAATTAATTTATCTTGCCAAGATTCTCTATCGCCATCCAAATCCAGAAAATTTATGGCTGCCTATGACTATGACCCTTTGCAGCAGCTAAATGTCACGGAGTGGCACATTTCCCACAAATGCTTGCGCGTATGACATTTTTCTCAGCATGGAAGGGCTATAGAACGAAGAGTGATACTTGGGAATAATGGCTAAAGAGACAGCATCCAGTATGCAGCAACCTGCTCACTCTATATACTTTGACTGCGACCAAGTTGTGTAACAAATTTTAAAAGCTTTTGGTCTTGTGTGTGTTAGGACTTACCTGCCCTGTATCTCAGAGGGGGATCTGTAATTCCCTTGGGTCCTCCTCTTCAACATCTGTCTCTTATACACATCTAGATGTGTATAAGAGACAGCTTGTGTACTCACTTTGCTTAGTGTAATGGATCGTAATTTGGACAATAATCGCAATGTAAATTTGATATTATAATGATAAATTGTATGAGGAAGACAGGAAGCTTTGATTAATCGACAATTCGAATTACAAGGGATAAGGATGGCTTTAGGCCATTACTCTCAATGTAACTTAAGGTTACAAATCTCCTATCAGTAAGATTACAAAATATTTCTGAATGAATTCTACTATCTTCCTGCTTCTTTGATTTAAACACAAACAATACTACAATTGTACACCCATGCTCCAAAAGCTACTCCTTTGACTTTCCATTTTCGCAATAGTGGCCTCCAAACTACTGCTACTGTTATATTGCTTGAGGATGCTTCCATAATCATGTGAAAGGTCACATGTTGGTGTTTGGAGTGTGGTGAGGCTGCCTCGGTCGTCGTGCGTAGACCTTGAGGGGTTGAGAAACTCGGTCCATCACACTTAGTTATGCCCTCTTATAATATGGCGCAATGTAGGATTGTGGGATTTCATCAGTTTCTCCAAACATTGGTTTCTTCATTTTACTCAGAATCTGTAATATTGTCACTGTTCTACACTTCTACTAGTCCAGAGATAGATCCAGCTGGCGCAAAAGCAATACGACCCTTTGTAAATACAGATTAATATCTATGTACTGTCTATTCTTATTGGACAGACGCCTCCATCAGGAACACTATAAAGTATAAGTATGAGGTTTAATTGATTGCTTAAATTTGAATTAACAAAATTATTGCTGTGTACAGTACTTTGCAGGATCATGGGACACACCAGATACAGCCGCGACTGCCTGGAGGAATTTGGTTGAGTTTCGATTTTGATGATACACATCCAGTATGCAGCAACCTGCTCACTCTATATACTTTGACTGCGACCAAGTTGTGTAACAAATTTTAAAAGCTTTTGGTCTTGTGTGTGTTAGGACTTACCTGCCCTGTATCTCAGAGGGGGATCTGTAATTCCCTTGGGTCCTCCTCTTCAACATGTTGGGGAAGCTAATCCAACGGATGACTTAACACTTCTTGTGGCTTTAGATGAACATGGTACGCTCTTGGAACAGTCTCTTTCTTGAGATTTTGAAATAATTAACACTATCCACAGCTTTAGTTGTTGGCTATAATTTTAATTCCTTGGTCATTGAGTTCTCCTTTTAATTGCTGGAGTTAGAATCTTCACTATCTGTAACACGATATGTTGAAATCATCTTTTTATGGTGATGCTGTTAGCAGTGGTATGATAGACTTCCACATAATTGCAGGAAAAGCTGAAGGTGTGCTTTTTGAAGATGATGGTGATGGATATGGATTCACCAGAGGAAATTATCTATTAACACATTACTCTGCTCAACTCCACTCTTCTGTTGTTACTATAAAAGTTGCTAAAACTGAAGGATCCTGGGAGAGGCCAAAACGTCGTCTGCATGTGAAAATGTTGCTTGGTGGAGGTGCAATGGTATGAAATGATGCTGGAACTTTGGTGTCTGTCATGATGCTTCTAGTATGCTTCACAATTGTGTATTTGTATTTCATTTCACCTGTCTTGGTTTTCAATACTCTTATGCAGATTGATTCCTGGGGCATGGATGGAGAGGAAGTGCAAATTACCATGCCATCAGAACAAGAAATTTCTTCCTTGGTATCAATGAGTCAGAAACAGTATCACACTAAAATAGGTAATTAGTAATGTTTGTGAGCATGCTCTGTGTTATGTAATGATTTTATCTTTTGCTCCTTTTTTGTTATTGTTTCTTTGTCGAAGTGTTGCCTGTCTTGGGTTTCTGGAAGTCATACTTTTTTTGTCTGTTAGTCATAATTATTGCTGCCAGTGTTGTTGCTGCTATCAGAACCTTATCCTTCCCAGAAACATGGGATACGCCATCCTTCAACTTTGGACTTATTTTACACATCTATTGGTTGCAGAAACTGCGAAGCGTATTCCAGAGGTTGAACGTACTGCAGGGAAAAAGGGAACTGAACTTTCAACGACTCCTGTTGAGCTAAAAGGTGGTGACTGGTCTCTTAAAGTGGTTCCCTGGATTGGTGGTAGAATTATTTCAATGGAGCATCATCCYACTGGTATGACATCTGTTCTTTGATTACAATCATTTTATCAAGAATGATTGAGCATAAAGAATCTATAGGCTTTAAAATTTTCCAAATCCAGGGCTCTGTTCTGGACAGGCATAACTCCTTTCTAGTCCTTGCAAAAATGCTATATAATCAAATGCAATGGGAAGTCTGAGACTAGTGAACTCCATCTCTTACTGCTACTACTTTGAATGAATAATATAAGAAAAGTTTAAGAATGGAAAGAAGCTTTGATTTGTTGCAATCAGCAGTATTCTAATGTATGTCTGGAATAATTAATTTATCTTGCCAAGATTCTCTATCGCCATCCAAATCCAGAAAATTTATGGCTGCCTATGACTATGACCCTTTGCAGCAGCTAAAGCTGTATCTCTTTGAAGTATGAATGAGTGACCCTCAAGGAATGAACATTGTAATAGCCTTTTGATCTTTCACCATTGACCATCCACTCTAGCTAAAAATTGTTTTTGCATAGCTTTCTACAGCTGCTTAAAAATTTACAGTGTCGCAAATAGATGTTATGCGYCATGATAGACCTCATATCCGTTTCACTTATGCTGGGAAGGGAAGAATAGGAAAGTAATAGTGTATGCTGTTCCATGAAAAGGAAGGGAATAAGAGTGATAGGTGCCATATATGTTCAATTTGACTCTACCTTATTCAATTCAAATAGGCTGTTTATGGAATAGTGCTAACCTTCCTAGAACAGTTGTCTTCCGATATAATAATCGAATCAGGCGTGATCCCGCCCAGGGGCTAAAGCTCATCGGCCATACTGTTTTAGGGAGAGTCATTCAGAAAAAGTGAGAGTTTATTATTGCATTGTAGCTAGCTTTTTGGAGTGACAACTACTCAAAAGTTGTGTAGGAGTACTGTGATTTTGCAATACAACAATTTCCAACCTTCCTCGTATATATTTGGTGTTTTATTATTTCATCTTACAACCTAGTATTCAATCATTGGCTGTCAAAAGTAGGTCATGGCTAAAGATCACAGGTGTTCAACTGGCTCAATTATTGTCTTAAAGTTTTGGATGAACTTGACGTAAAAAACAACTAATAGCAATTTGTATAAATCTTGTAATTCAAGCTTAACTGTTTGATAATGACGCCTATTTCAAATTTCTGGTTCTCATTGC
The DNA here is from genome assembly GCA_008642245.1 of Bassia scoparia. Lineage (NCBI taxonomy): Eukaryota > Viridiplantae > Streptophyta > Magnoliopsida > Caryophyllales > Amaranthaceae > Bassia > Bassia scoparia. The sequence continues at coordinate 45,033 of SNQN01004309.1, forward strand.
ATGCTTGAATGTTATCATCTAATACGTGCAATTCGTGCTCCCATGATACAGGAATACAGTGGCTCCATAGCAGGGTTGAAATTGATGGATACGAGGAGTACAGTGGTACAGAATACAGATCTTCTGGATGTACTGAGGAATACACAGTCATTGAGTGAGTGTTCTTGTTAAAGCTAGTAACTCATTAGTTTGAAAGCAGGAACATTTTAAGATGCTAGAATTTGTTAAAAATTCTACAATCTTCTTACACCCTTGAATGGAATTTATCCTATACTTTTGCACAGTGAGCTAGCATTAACAACAAAAATGTCGAACCGTTGTACAAAGAGTTAATTTCATTCCATGCATAGGCAGCTGAGGATATCTTGCACTGGTACCAGAGTTTCGGATTATTTACTATACATAGATAAAGATTGWGCGTCAACTAAAAGCACAACAAAGCTCTACTACTTACTAATTTATGCAAGCTTGACATCGGTGTTCTGAATATTCCTGTGCATGTCTTTTTAACTTCACAGACAAACATAGACTTTGGTAAGTTTGGTTATTTAAACAAAGGTGAGTGAGTTTGCTTACAAGCTTACACGTGCTTGACGAGTGTTTTGGAGTTAGTGTTGCATGATTGGTATTTTGCATGTATTTGATGAGTTATTTCTCATTATCACAAAGGAGAAACTTGTTTAGTCATAGCTCACACAATTACTGTGAAACCTTGAAAGTGAGGCACTTACATAGCTTTTTATAATTTGTTGTTATCCCATGTTCATGGCTTAGTCTTATTCTACAATGTAGTGTACAGAACCATTGCTATTCCTTTTATCACTTTGAGTAACTTGGCTTTACACCAGTTCTTGTTGTTCCATTTCTAAACTGATATCATTGCAGGCGAGATCTTCAGCAAGCTGGAGAAGAAGAAGCCCTCAAAATGGAAGGTGATATTGGTGGGGGATTGATTTTGGAGAGATGTATATCAATTCCAAAGACTCTGCCCAATGTTGTCAGAATTATATCCAGCATCTTAGGCCGTAATGTTGGTGCGGGTTCTGGAGGATATTCAAGGTTTGTCACTCTTTATCATATGCTTACTGCAATGTTTATTCAAAAGTGTTGATGATAAAGGATGAAGCCTTCACTTATCAACAGCACTTAATATTGCTTTGTTGTGTCTGTGTAATTTGCGTAGTTTCTTTGTTAAACTAACTTTAATTAAAGAGGCAGCCATGCCTTGAGGCATTTCATGACACCGGTTGGCGGTTGCATATGCGCTACTTGACCTCAATTTTTTAGGGGTTACTTGAGCTTAATATTTAAACAGAAACTTGATATAAAAGTATTTTTACTCTGCTTTAATTCAATTAGATTTATATTTTCAATGTTTAGTGCTCAACCTCAGTTTGAGCTCAGCAGCTCGGGCTTTATGATAAAGTTAGTAGGTCTTGATAATGGAACTATGGAGCATCATTATGTTTGAGTATGCAGCCGTAAGGAAATCAGCTAGTTGCATGGCTGCTGCTGAAGAACTAGTTGATAACAAATGTCTTTGGATATTTTTTTTTCTTGCAAAATGAGTTGATCATCAATGTACAGTCATCATTTTAAATGTGTAACGCTTGCCCAATTGGGCATGCAACTGGACTATTGTCATCTGCAATACAATCATGCTTGTGACTGATTATCAACAACTTATGTGAGCTATCTTTTTGGGGCTGCTTAAAGTTTAATTCATCAAGTTTGACTTACTCCTGTTGATGGATTTTATGTAGGCTTGTGTGCTTGCGTGTGCATCCAACATTTTCTCTCCAGCACCCAACACAAACATTTGTATCATTTACAGCAATTGATGGATCTAAGCATCAGATTCAACCTGAGCAAAATGACCTAGTTTATGAGGGTGATCAGCGACCAAATGGTAATTCTTGCTAATTGTTATGTTACCGGTGAATATAAGTGTGAAAAATTCAATCGCTTTTTTCATCTTTCATCATCAGATTTGTTTCGTTCTTTTTCAAGCTTCAATTTTTCTGCAGTATAAATCCTCAAGTTCTGTTTAAATTATAGTTTTCTCACTCAATTTCCAATTGTTCAGGAGAATGGGCTCTTGTTGATAAGTGTCTCGGTGTCAGCCTTGTCAACCGATTTAATATTAATGAAGTTTTCAAGTGTATGATTCATTGGGGTACAGGAACTGTGAATTTGGAGCTCTGGTCAGAGCAAAGGCCTGTTTCTAAGCAATCACCTCTATGCATATCTCATGAGTATGAAGTGAAAATGAATTAGTACCTTACCTCATTTCAAATGTCACACGCTTAAGAGGGGAAGACAATAAGCAGTAATAGATACTCAGAAATAGAATTGGAAATCTCGGTACCATATGCTAGTAGTTGTCCTGGCATTGTGGTAAGTAGCTGCCAATGCTGCTTTTTATTGCATGATAGCCTGTTTGCAGAACGGAGATAAAGCGCACAGTAATAAATCTTCTCCGGAATATGTATCTATTGGTTTCATTCAGTAGTTGATTGTTTGAATCTATGACCTTCCTGCTGCTTGGTTGTTTGAATTAGGTTTGGCTCTTTTGTTTGATTGTTTGAATCTATGACCTTCCTGCTGCTTTGTGTAGTAGAGAGTTGTTAGAAAGTAACTGCAAGATGCAATCATTAACACACATCCATGTAGACAGTGATACAAAATCTAGATATTTGGCATATCGTGGAGGAATATATCTATTATAGATTTATAGTGAGAAAAATATAAAGATGAAAAGAAAATCGTTCCTTGTGTAGGATCCTAGCTTCTGAATTTGAACAGCATGCAAATCTTACTTGTAAATATGGTGCGTCCACCATGTTTGTTGCATGCTTTCATCTTCTTAATAATATATCTTATCTTGAGTCTTGACATTAGTCTTGGTGACTGGTGAGCAAAAACAAAAACCAGTTAGATGATGAAAAATTATATAAATTACATGCATTGTTTATCTGCACACTTGCACAACAGCATGCTTTGCTCTTCCTAATTTATTTATTTATTTTTCAATTTGTTTTTACATTTGTAGAATTGCACGTCAATTAAGGAAAATTAATATTGGATAAATTATGTTAGTATTACTTGAAAATTGTATTATTCTTTTAATTTGTTTGAGATGAGTGCAACAAAATTAAAGTCAATCTTTTCATATTTAAAAATGAGTGGATGAGATAAGTTTGGGTAGTGCGAAAAAAATCAAGAATGATGAGGACATAAATAAGGGGTAATATGATATATTTTAGGGGTAAAAGTAATATTAATGAGTAATAACATAAAGTATGAAAAAGGAAATGTAAAGAATAAAATGGAACACTAAAAAGGAAACGTAAAAAACAATTTGGAACAGAGGGAGTATGAGTTTTGAAGAATCACATCTCAAAAAGCAACGTAATTAATAATCGCAAATCAAAGTAATGAAAAACTTAAATTTTTGACAAAGTATTGAATAATTCGTTATCCGGTGTACATTTTTTTTGGGCACCAAAATGTCAGTATATGTCATTTCAAGATTATTAATTACTTTATTAGTGTATAAAAATAAAGGTGCTCTATACCTCAAAAACGTACCGTTACAATTATACAATAAATGTCAATATATAGATCAAATTATTACAAAATTAATAATTAAGTTAAAGGTCAATATGTCAATTTAAAAGGTCACTATATAGTTAGTGCACAATAATATTATTGTACACCGAATGGGCTCAAGAATTTATCAAAAAAAAAAATGCAAGAATAATTTGGGTACTCTGTATAAACAGGTAATTGTTGCAATAATAAATTGCTCCAAAAAACAAATACTTCCTCCGTTTTTTTTAGATGCCCCAGTCAACAAAACACACTTGTCGAGGCACAACTTTGACCGTTAATAACTATAATTATGATTAATGAAAATTATAAAAAACTAGATATTAATATATTATTTAACGAGACGAATCTAACGAGATCCCATTTGACTATATTTTTCATTACGTGTAAAGCACAAAACTTGGTCAAAGTGCCTCCTGTGAATAGTGCAAAAGTCAAACTGGGGCAACTAAAAAAAAACGGAGGAAGTACGTAACCAGCAATTCGCTAAACTAGTGAGAGAGAAAAGATAATGTACAAAGTGCAAATATAACAAACCTAATCAAAGTGCAAATATTACTAACAATATTATTAGGACTATAATAGGATTATTTTTTTTATGCAAAAGCAGGCTTTCATTCAATAAAATTCAATAAAATTAAGGCTATAATAGGATTATAAAAGCATTTAAAATTCTACTTTATGAATCAGCGCAACTAAACACTATTTTTTTAAAGAAACTACTCGTACACTTTTTAGATCTTTCTTTTCAAAGTTTCATTTAGCATTCATGACTGCAAAAAAATTAATCAAATTTACTGTACCATAATTTACACTTTCATGGACGGTGAAAAAAAAAGTCCCAAGAATACGAGAATTTTTAAGAAGCCATTATAATAATCCTAATTAAGAAGCCTTTATAATAATCCTCATTAAGAAGCCTTCTATATGCTCACAAATGCAATATAATATAATCCAAATGTTGTTACAAGCTAAGTTATGATCATATCTAATAATACGAGTAGTTTATTTAAATCTTAATTAACAAGGCTTAAGAGACATAGGCCTGGATTCCTAGTTTTTCTGGAAGTATATATTATCCTAATTTAATTTACAAAGTAAAGATTAATTTTGAAATAGGATATATGCGGAGTATTATACGCGACTTATACTCTTCTTTAATTTCCTCTTGATCGTCATCATGATATACGGAGTACTTTCTTGATTATTTTTTTGATAGAAATGCTTTCTTGATTATTGGTCATTTACTTTTGATTTTATTATAGATAGGAATTTATTTTTGATTTAAGACTAATAACGTATCATCCATCTCTTGTTTGTGTTGAAATTATTTTACCTAATTTCTCGACTAAGCTACACCCTTGAATCTCTTCATGAAAATGTCTGTCCAAATGACTGTTGAGAGTAAAGAGATCAGAGGAAGTATAATAAATGTGTGTCATTATTTCCTTATTTAATTAGCATTCCTAATTTACTAATTTAGCACTTATGTTATTATATAACTAGTTTTATAAGCACGCGATGCATGCGTGTATTTATTAAAAATGTTGTAGTGAGGTATGATTTGTTTAGTTATTATGAATTTTACTTCGTATTTTTTTGTGATTGGATCTTGATTATAAAAAATTATTTTACTGATACAAAATAGTTTAAGTTGATTTATATAAATTCAAAAAATGACACTTTTTTGTGCAAAATAAATTATATTAAATTAGATGTACGTGATTGATGGTTTAATTTTAAATTTTATATGTTATTGAATTAATTGATTGACTTTGGGAAAAATTAAATAAGTGACATTAATTGATCTAAATTATTCTAACTTAAGTCTCATATTTGGTTAATCTAATTATGTCTCATATATTTGAATTGATTGAATAACCATTAACCAATATGGTAAGTTTATGCATAAATTTATGACAGTTGTGTAATATGCATAAGTACTATGAGTAGATTAGGAATTCAAAGGGACACCATTGCTCCCTTCACTTATATAATAGAGATTCTTATGGTGTATTTTTTTTGACGAGACTTAGGTTGTAATTTAGCACTCATGCTTCTTGTAAAAATTCAATTGTATTTCACATCAAAAGTTTAGTTTAAAAAATTATTTTCTTACAATCATTATTTCCTTCAAAATGTTATTTGTTTACTCATAAAATATTATAAATTTTGTGAGGTATCAATAGAAGCCATATCTCTACTGTAAGAGCTCTAACAACACAATACAATTTATAAGTTTATAACGAACGATGAGAATATTAAGATTAGATATTCGTCCATTCTCGTAATATAAGACTATATAAGATCAGGGGAGCAATGGTGTCCCCCTATGAAATTACTAGGTACCCTAATGATTTGACTATTTTAAAAATATATATTAAAATTCAAATATGCTATAAAACTTAACACTAAATGGAGATAATTGCTCACAAGTTTAATGCATTTATTCTACAAAATAAATATGAAATTATACATTAAATTATTTTATCAATAATACACAATTAAGTACTCTTTATACATATAAAAATAATATTCAAGTTCAATCTATTCAAAAGACAAATAGTGCTAAAACATTTATGAACAAACCAAATATACATTAATGAAACATACTACTCCGTATTATTTACATAAAAATTCAAACAATGAGGTACCGATTATTTTTTATTATCATATTGGTTTGAAATCATAGCATTCAACTTTCTTCAAAATAATTTCATCATATTAATTAAATTCAAAAGTAAAAGAAAATTTGGGCAGGAGACCTAAGTCACAAAGACACGAGGCAATGTAACTAAAATTAAAATGTTTAACATTTATTTTTTACTTTAGCAATTATGCAAAAAAAAAAAAAATTATGCATAAAAATATTCAAGCACGCATCACGTGCATCAATACAAGTAAGACTATAGAGAAAAATACAAATATTCTCAATATTAATCGTCCATTCCGTAACATTGATAATCTAAGAAATTAATCTACTTTCTGTTTCGGACAAAATGCAAATCTGTTAATATACTTTAAATTACAAATAGTTCCATATTGTATCAAGTAAGATCATTTGATTTCATATATATCGCAAAAAAAAGAGGAGTTAAAAGAATTAAAGTGACTCATCTTAAATTGATGGCAATAACATCAATCACTACGCGTAGTACATCATGATGTATATGCAATAATATGCTCTTATTAAATCATAATGCACCCAGAGGGGTCAACATAATATACATAGATGCTTAGGGTTTAGACTGAGCATATACATACAAACCGGTTGAAAATAACCTAGGTACATAACACATGAATTTGATTATGTGTTGAAATTACGAATGAATATATCATTGCAAAAAAAAACTTTCTGTTTTCGAAGGAATTGAACTTAGAATTAGTATGTACATACAAGTGTATAATTTGCCCTTTAGACCAATGCAATATGCCTCTATCAAATCAACTGTTGTTATTTTATACGAAAAATAATAATCCATCAATGGCATGCAAGAACGTAACAGTATCAAGAAAGAAGATGTATCGTTTAAGGTCTAATTACAAGTCGTAAATAGATTGGGATATTTAGCAGGAAAGATTTAAATCAATATTATTAGGAATTATATATAACAATAAATTTAGAAGATTATGAAATCAGAAACAATTGGGAATGAACAAATTAGTTGCAAGAAAATACAGTACTTGAAACTTGTACGTACTTCAAATTTAGGAAAAACATACAAACATCTTCGCTATAAAATCTGGAATAGAAATACTCGTGCAAAATCACAAACCACCTAAAAAGATCGATTACATAATGATTATTATTCTAGCAACTCATACTCAGCTTSTCAAACTATTGCTAAAAAAAGACCCRGACCCTAATGTKTAGTACGTCGTGACAAACATCTTGAAAAATTAATCTCTAAAATAACAAGGCTTCATAAATTGTCTAATCTATCTACATTAGAGCGTTTGCGGTGTTTTCCACTTCTCTTTCTTCATATATGYCTTCTTGCCCTTCAATTTTCTTYAAACAAACAAGAATAATCTCTTCGGAATTTAATCATCTCATTTGACCTCTCCTCGTACGTGTCATCTTTTTGTTGATRATATCCTTCTGAAATGTAGCTTTAAGAGATTCAAAGTCCTCTTCATCAAAYCAATTGCTTTTTGTTGGTGATTTTGTCGRGATTGTGGGTTTTTGGATCTTTGGTTTAGGAAGTAAGGTAYTTTCTATTCTGATCATTCTTGAGAGTCTCTTTTTTTCACCGTTTATGGAGATGTAAGTTATGGTAAATTTGATTAATTTTGTAGGATCCATGACTACTTGCTAAAAGAGAACAACTCGTTTTCTATGCAAC
>SNQN01004310.1:0-12588 GCA_008642245.1 Bassia scoparia
AACATGATTCATTGACATACATAATACAAAGCATAGATAATATAGGCATTCTAGTACAGTAGTACGTACGAAACTTCACTTCAATAATATTGTTGTTCTAAAATAATTTACCCATTGTTCTCAAACCTGATTTATTTCATTATCGTTGTAGGCCACCGATCTACCCATGTACACCTTACAACAAGTAAAAAAAGTTAATTATAACGTTTTTTTTAAACATGAAAGAACATTCTATTACTTCAAATAAGATATAACACTACAATTTTACTCAACTACTCTTATCCCCCAAAATAAGTATGGGTTTTCATTGCACTCGTTTAGACTCGCTTAGCTCATTTTAGGGCGCGAAATGACAATTTTGGGCCATTTTTGGGAGTAATAGGGGTTTTCGCGCCTAACTTATATAATTTTTACCTATTACATGGTTTTAAATCTCGGTCATGTCCTAAAACACTCACTTAAGCTACCTAGGGATTGATTGCACTCGTTTAGACACAACAAGGTCATTTTAGGACGTGAAATGGTCATNAACAAGGTCATTTTAGGACGTGAAATGGTCATTTTGGGGGCGTTTTTTGGGGTTTTAGAGCCTAACTTCTAGAACATCTACCTATTACATGGTTTTAAACCTCGATCATGTCCTAATACATTTGTTTAATCTTCCTAGAGCTTCTGTGCACTTGTTTAGACTTGCTTAGGTCATTTTAGGGCGCGAAATGGCAGTTTTGGGCCATTTTTGAGAGTTATATGGGTTTTCGCGCCTAACTTATACTCCCTCTGTTTTTTTAGATGTTCCATACCATTATGGAACGGTTGTTTAAGAGTTGATTGAGTTAAATAAAATAGTTGAGTAAGTTGGGTAAAAAGTTGAATAAAGTTTAGGTAAGAAGAGTAAATGTGTGGATAATTTTATGGGAAATAGTAATTTTGGTGAAAAGATTGGGTAAAGTCAATGAAAGTTGACTTTAAAAGAAGGAAGTCATTAATGTTAGAGTAAATAAAGTAGGTAAATGTGAAAAAGTTATTTTTAGATTGGTTTGGAACAACATTTAACATCACCAAATAGAACTGGAACAACTAAAAAAAACGGAGAGTATGTTTTACCTATTACATGGTTTTAAAGCTTGTCTATGTCCTAAAACATCACTTAAGCTACTGGAGTATTGCACTCGATTTTAGACAACAAGGTTTTAGGACTGAAATGTCATTTTCGGGCGTTTTATGGGTTTTAGAGCCTAACTTCTACAACATCTACCTATACATGGTTTTAAAGCTCTATATCCGTCTAAACATTTGTTTAAGCTTCCTAGAGCTTCATTGCACTCGTTTAGACTCGCTTATGGTCATTTAGGGCGCGACATGGCATTTTGGGCCAATTTTTGGGAGTTCATATGGGTTTTCGTGCCTAACTTATATAATTTTTACCTATTACAATGGTTTTAAAGCTCGTCATTTCTAAAACACTCATTCTAGTTACCTAGGGATTGATTGGCACTCGTTTAGACAAGTAGATGTTGTACAAGAACCAAGTCAATATACTATTGTTGCTTACCTCTTGTAAACTACCCTTACAATTCTTGTTGTGTTGCTACTCATATTCATACGTGTTATCTATGAATAGTAGCCATACAGATCCCACACTTTGCTGAGACCACTATTAGTGTAAAAAATGTTCATTTTCAGAATCAAGTTTTAAGATATAATCAAAACTGAAAGTAAAGGAATCGTATATTTATCACGTACCTCTATTTGTTTGAAAATCAAGTTTGGGCCGCCTTTAAGAGCCCTCCTTTTCAAAACATGATCTATAACTCTTATAGACACTAAAAATCCATTAAAAACAAGTAATGTTAAAATTTTCATTGTTTCAAAGGAAGTTCTAATAAGTTAATAACACACTACACTTGCAAATTGGTTCAATGTTCAAGGAAACGAGGTTTTTCCTTCGATTGAGTATTAGGATAAACAACCCACGCAATGCCAATATGAGATCTATACTACAAAGCTCCGTGAAGTCGAGCGATGAACAACAGCACAATTGCGACCAACGATCAAGAGCTTTTGAGACGATGCAAAGCACGGGTCTCAACAACCATAAACTAAGCTTAATGATTAATTTAAGCTGCAAAATTAAGCAAGAATTAATAATGTAAACAACTATAAAAATCTCAATTAAAGAATCTCAATTGGTATACTATATATATATTCTGAGCTGAAGCAACAGCATGCATGGAGTATATTCCGAGTCAATTTTCGGTCAAATACATTTGTATATGTGTATCAAGAAATGTGAGCTGAGAAATGAATTTACTATGTCTTTATAGGTGGTTCAAATTTGAATCGAGTGGGTAGTGCAAAGAAAAAAAACAAAAATATATTCCTTAAAAAGAGATTTGCTATCTTAATCAACAGCTACTCTTTTCCATCACTGGATAAATTCTCAATTAAATTGTGAAAATGCAAAGAATTGTTAAAATTAAAAGCAGGATTAGCTTATGCCTCTTATATCAACAAACAAGCATGTGGTATGGTAAGACAAACCCTCAAGCATCACACATTTTAAGCAATCTAGCTACAGGTCAACAGCTTCATTAGGCTGTAAGAGTGGCCTGATTAAGCATTGATAATGGCCCGTACAAGTTAATAGTTTTATTTTATATTTCTTTTTTATTTTTCCGAATTTTGGTCAGTGTTTAACCAACCCTTGTGTATAATAAGAAGTTAGAAGAGTCCCATTCAATTATCAGTCAAAACTCCAACAAACAAATAGTATTCAAGAACAAATTGCATGTATAGAAGAAATTGCATCAGTTATTCAATTAAAAAACTGTAAATTGCAATCAACTTATAATAATAATAACTGTAAACTGCTATAAACTTATAACTTATAAGAATAATAATTATGAACTACTATAAATTGTAAATTGCTTATAAACTGTTTGGACTGGAATTCATTGATGATTCGATCTTTCAGTGGAAATCGAAGCGCAAAAAATGAGGGTTTTAATTTGTGGTATCATGCTTAATCTGACGAACAACAACAAAGTGGGTGTTTCTAAAAAATTGCTTATAACTGTAATGCTTTAATTATTAGAAAGAAATAATCATTATATTAACTACTAAATAAAGAAATGATAAGATACTAACTCAAGTGAGTAGATGAGTGAAGCCACGATTAAAGCAGCCCACGAAGCCGACAAGCAGCCCCAAGCAGGAACCAACAACCAACCCAGTAGAACAGGCAAAACAACCGCAGAGTGAGTCGACCACCGACAGCCAGAGTGGCGGAGCAATTGACGAGCAGCCGCAAGAGGTGTGTTAGATCTAGGTTTAGAGTAGAACGGCGCAACAATTAAGAGCGACAACACCAAGAGATTAAAGGAGGGAGGGGCAGGCGGCAATGGTGGTGAACAACCGGCGAGCAACCCGGTAAAAGAAAAGCGAAAGAGAAGAGGGAATGGCGAGAGAATATTAAGGGAGACGATTATTTTGTTTAACTTGACATTACAATGATTCAATTGTAACGGCATAAGGAAAAATATGTTACAACATTTTTTTATTTCTTTTAAAAGGTTATTTGTAACGGACAAATTAACTGACGTTACAAATAATATTTCGCAATTCTTCAACTGCTATTTGTAACAAAACTTTTTTTTTTGTGTCATTACAAATAAGTTTTTTGTAACGAACAATCAGTGTGCTTGTTACAAATAGGCGCGTTACAAATAGCATTTTTTCCAGTAGTGGCGTGCCAAATCCATAATCTTTGATAAACAACCGCTTCTAAAATGAATGTTGCATTGTGAGATCGACATGCATATTTTGCTTTCCAAGCTGCTCGAAGCAATCATTTCCCCAATGCTGCAATCTATGCTTCCGATCATGCTTGGAAAACCTCGAAGTGGAGATAAACAAATACTAGTAAGTAAAATAATACAACATGCTAACATATCTTAAAAATTAACTATCATTTCAAACAACAAAACATCTACTACCTTATCATGTAATGGTCTTCATTTTATTTTTGTTAATTTTTAAGAAAATATATAAATTTTAACAACTAAATAACATCAAACAATTATAATAAACAAAAACATCAACACAATTAATTATACTAGAATAAATAATATTTTGTTAACAAATTTCAGAAAACATAAAATTAGTTAGGGAAGTAATTTAACCTTGCAATTGGAAGAAATTAAGAGGACAAATAAGAAGATTTAATGAATTTTGTTAATTTTCAAGTGTGTGGAAATAAGTAAAATGAGTGTCTATTTATAGAGGATGAAAAAATATGAACGTTGGTGTTTTTTTAATATTTTATAATGGTCAAATTAATTTTAGATAAACTAGCCGTTGGATAATGCTCTATTTTCTGATTGGCTGAAGAATTGCCCTGCCCGCGTGTCACGCCCTGGTTGGCTGGCTGACGCGCTATGCTGGCGTGCTAGTGATTTTGTTTTTTTGCTTTCCTACTCCAAAAAGACGAGTTATGGATTTAGTTCACTTTAACCTATTCCAAACTCGTCGTTTTGGAGTAGGAAGAAAGCAAAAAAAATTATTGTGATAGCTTCAATGCGGGGACCCACAAATACGTGCATTCTTTGTTTGATCAGTTGGGAGCATTTGTTGATGCTCTATGTTGGCATAATTTCCTCATTGTAGTGTGAATCATTTGGGAATTAATGCTAATTTCACACATTTGAGCAAAAAATTACTCACTGTTGTGAGTGCTCTCAAAGCATGAGAGAGTTAACTCAGTGTCATACATATACTACTGGAGTACTGAGTAGTGGTTTTTTCAACTCTACAAACTGAGACAATTGTAAATAACATTCAATTTTTGGGTGGGGGCGACATGTTTGGATAGTAACTTTCATTTAGTTTAATACACTGCGAGGTAGAGCTATCGTGTTGGTTAATAAACTCGCTAGTTGAAACTGAAATAACTGAAAATTTAACTGAATCAAACTGAATTGTAATTCAATTGATAACTGAATTAACTGAAAAATGTTAATCGTGAACTGATAAACTGAAAGAAAAAATTGAAATGAACTGTAATAATAATATAATAATAATAATAATAATAATAATAATAATAATAATATATAATAATATAATAATAATAAATATATAATAATAATAATAATAATAATAATATAATAATAATAATAAATAATAATTCTTGGACGACGACTTGATGTGTGTGTTGATCTACGGGTTCTTCTCCTTTGACGCAATCTGGGTTGTTTGACTTCGTTCCTGGTCGTCACGGTGGCGGTAGCAGCTCAGCGGACGCGGAGATATTCAGTGCGTTGTAGGACAATGGATATGGTTTCTTCCTTTTTCCTTCTCTTCTTTGGGGAATTAGACAAGCTAAGGGAGCTGTTGCGCTTCTGAAAGCGGACCAGACGTGTCCCAAGGCCAGACATTGGGAGCGTGCAGCTGCTCACATCTTCAGTCGGATAGGATTCGCTATTGTAGAGGAGTGGGGGCCCAAATTGTATCTCCGGCCCCCCTCCAACTTCTTGTAGATCACTTGTGCATTTTTGTTGCTTGGTAACCGCTTACCAGCGTTTGGTGGTGTTTTATAATAAAGTAATAATATAATAATAATAATAATAATAATAAAGCTAATTAGCTAATAAGGCAGATATATATATATAATTTTTAAATTGTCAAACAATACATGACAGTCAAGACAGTGTTACCATCAATTAGTATCTGTATACACTAAGCGAACAGCTTTGTTGTTCAAGATTTAAATGACACACGCGTCCAAGACATCATTTTAGTAAAAATTTGTTAGTGTGCAATAAACGCAAACCCTCCTACTTCTGAATACTGACAAAACATTTAATACAAATTTGTGGACACTATATAACTGGACACATCTTCTCCGAATGATGTAGAATAAGTTTCCTAACTAATGAAATTAACTGATTTAAACTAGAAGAAAATGGTTTAAGTATAAAAGGTTGCAATTCGAACTGTTTAAACTGTTAACTGATTGGTTAAAACTGAAATAAACTGTAGTCTGAACCAAACTGAACTGTTTGTTTTATCAACTAAAGTAAACTGACTGACATTATTCTTTTTAACTGAAATCACTGATTTATTTGTTATATTGAACTGAAATAAACTGAACTAACTATTTTGATATAACTAAATGTGAACTGAATTGACAACTCTATCAGCTAGGACTGATAAATCCGTTATCCTCGTGGGTCTAGTAGGTGTCATTTGATGACATCAAGCCAAATTTATATCTCATTTTGCCTTAAGAATTTTCTAACTCTCTTCTCCTTAATTTTCTTCTCTTTCGTTTTGCCTTTAACTAAAAAGACGTTTCTAACAAAGCACACTCAGCCATTAGTATTAGCTATATAAACCTCGCATATATTTTTCCTAAAAAATGATTAGAATACTTAGATGCACGCCAAATCATATTCATGGAATCGCAAGTGAATGTAATTAATGTTTCAATTGGTAATATTTCCTGCACTCTTAGATTACTTCTCTCCGATTTTTGATATTTGTATCCCCATTTAGGTATGGTGTTTAATTGGTTGTGTTCGAGTTATAAAATTGTTGGAGATAGATAGAATAATAACAGATTGAATAAGAATAAGTAAAAGAGTTTATCGTGAATGATAATTTTGAAAAAAAATTATTTTGGGTTAAAGTAAATTCGGGAAGTAAAGTATTAATGTGAATATAGAAAGAGTAAATTCATAATGTTAAATAAAAAATACGGGTAAAAAGATAATATTTTTTATTTATCTTGGTTTGGAAACGAACTATTTGAAACAAATCAAAAATGAAAACCTGGAAACAACTAGAAAAAAAACGGAGGGGTATTATTTTTTGGATTGTACCATGCGATTCTCACTTTTTTGTGGATAGTCGGATTCGGGAGATCATGTTCTAGTGGTTAGGTTCCATCCCTCGCCAATTTGTTTGGTGGGGCATTTCGAACTCAGTTTGCTCTCTACCAATCCACCACTACACATTACCAAGAATTCTCGTGTTAAGGCCGACGATATCGACTGAAAAAAAATCGGTCATATTACCGGCGATACCCCTGACCTACAGTTGTCGGTTGTAATTACCGACTGATTATTCAGGCGGTTTTACCCGATCGACTTTGCATTTCGTCGTGTATCCGACGAATAATTCGTCGGTAGATCCTTGAATATAAACCCCCATCTGCAGTGTTAATTAAAAACACATTCCCAAAAGTCACCGCCGATTTACAAATCGATCGGTTACATCCGATGAATAGAATTCGTACTCGGTACACGCATGCCCGAATATATTGGTGCGAGTGATCGTGGGGACGTTTACGTATCTGTTCTGTTAGGAACGATTACAGGAGATCAACACCGAGACTCCTCTGGTTTCTGTTAGAACCAGTGGAGATCAAAAGATTTTCCGGATCCGGATATTCGGTCGGATATGCAATGTTGTTTTTATAAATAAAAAAAATATTATTTTTTCCTCACTCGAGCGTTTCATTCGATCGAACCCTTCTCGTGGGTCATTCCTCCTCCTCACATCACAACTCTAACTTCACAACTCACTCTCTCTCTTTGAACTGCTACACTCCCCCGCTCACTCCTGCCCACTACTCTGCTCTCTCTCTCCTTCTCGGTCCGACGTCTCTCCTTCCTCTCTTTCCTTCTCTGTTCTCTTTTCCCTCTCTCTGTCTCCTTCGTTGTGGTTAGCGTTGCTGTGCGTGTCCTTTCTCATCGAATCTCCTCGCCCGCTACACTTCCACACACGCCTTCCTCTCTGCTCAAAGCCGTTCTCCTCTCTCTTGGGTTAGGGGTTTTGATATTTTTTTAATTTTTTCAATTTTTGCAATTATTTTAATTTTAGGGTTTTTGTCAATTATTTTGTTTATAAATGTGGACTTGGGTTTTTTGGCCTTGTATGTAGTCTTCGAAATTTTGGGAGAATTTTCTATTTTGGGTTGTTTCACACTTTCCCTAAGGTATTTCCTATTCTCTTAAAATAATCTTTAAATTTTATATAATTTTTGTTGAGTTTTTGTTTATAATTGTTGAGTTTTGTTTAATTATGGGTTTTATTATTATTTTATAGATGTTTTTTGAATTATAAGTTATGTATGTATGTTTAAGTATGTATTATGTGGAAATAATGTGACAGAATAGGAGCGAAACATCCCAAAAAAACGCCAAAAATGGCCCTAACAATGTCAATTTTTTTGGGTAAGAATGGGTGTGTCTTATCTTCTAGACCGAGTCAATCAACGTCTAGAAGCTAATGGTGTGTCTAATGAGGACGTGGTCTAAGGTTTGAAACTAGGTAATGGATAGAAATATACAAGATAGGAGCAACAAATCACAAAAGAAAGCCAAAAATGGCCTAAAATGTCAAATTTTTTAACGTAAATGCTTTGTGGTTCTAGACCGAGTCAAGTCAACGTCTAGGAAGACCAATGGGTGTCTATAGAACGTGTCTAGGGTTTTGAAAACTAGTATGGGTAAATGTGACAAGATAGGAGCGAAAAATCACAAAAAACACCAAAAATGGCCTAAAATTTGGCTGTCAAATGTTATATTCTGTTTTATTTGGAATGTGGTTGCACTACTCCGTAATTTACAGGAAAAATATACGCAAAGACTTACTGGCTCGTCAGGCGTAGCGTTCGAGTGCGATCCAACAAGGTGTTCTTGTACACGGTTGCGGTTCATTTCGCAAGGGAGGTTTATGGTGTCTAGGCAAAGCTGGAGCTTCTCTCTATTATGAGAAAAGCCGCAGGCACGTCGAACTTAGCTACTGCTGGCGAGTTTCCACTAAACTGGGATGAGATGTCTGCAGTTTGATGCGTCAGAGCGCTGCTCCGGCGGAGTTAGAGCAGAGAGCTCGTTTAGCGGGATGAGAGGACAGTTCGCGTGAGTAGAGAGCGGCTTGCAGAGTGGACAGAGTCAGCGTCGTCAGGCGGCAGTACAAGTAGGAGCAGTATGAGGCGCAGCGATGGTACGCTCTTTTCGCAGGGCAGTTGGACGACCGTCTCCTTTCCACAGGCCTCCGACGACCGCACCTACAGACGTTCTGCGCTTCTTGGAGCCTTTCGTAAGCGTTAGTAGAGTCGTTAGGTTTACCAATTATTGATTGTAGATTTTTATTTGTTACATTTTTGAATCTTGTTGTAATTCGCGATTATTTATATTATATATACAATTAATTATATATATTATAATTTATTATATATATATTTATAATATATTATATATATTAGTATATAGTCTTATAATATAGTAATAATTAATATATATATATAATTTGATAATTTATATAGTTTTATGATTAATATATTGATTCATTGTTTTATTGTTAATAATTCATTTAATAATATATTGAAAGCAAAAAAAAAAACATATTTACCGATACGAATATTCGGTCGTAAAGGGGCATGTTTAATTAAAAAAAAAGTAATTATGGGAGAGTACCAACCGATAATTCGGTCGGTAAAAGGGCCATTTTTAAATTAAAAAATAGGGCTGTGTTTAACCAACCGAATTTATTGTCCCTCCATTTTTGTTAGGAGGGAAGAAAGTGGGGTTACCGACCGAGTTAATTTGGTCGGTAAAACCACTTTTTTCCCTTTGCGAAAAATGGTCGGTTAATGGTATGGTGCGGCAGAATCGGTCGGGTAAAAATCCTTAAGCCGACCGATATAATTCAGTTCGGTAATCCTTACCCGACGGATGAGATGCGATCGGTAGTTTTATGGATGTACCTCGACGACTTGTTGAATTTCGACACCGCTTACCGACGCGATTTTCCGGTGCGGTAACCGGGGTTACCGACCGAGAGCAAATTCGGTCGGTAAGTGTGGTCGTCGAAAGCATAATTTTCTGTGTTTGTGGTAACACTAACACATCAATTAGTAGACGGAGTATTTATTAAGGCCTCGACTAATATTTTACGCTCTGTGTGCCGTCTACAATTGGGTACGTCTCTAATAATTTTTTGGGTAGATGCTAATGTAGCTAAGCTAATATGCTTCCTACTCAAATATTAGTTATTATATTTACAAATTCAGTGAAAAATTACCACGAGATAATGTAATTATATTAATTATGTTTTTTTAACTCTCTATTTTGATTGATCTTTATATGACAGGTTAATGATCATTTATAGTAACCTTTTTCTTTTTCCTAAAATTTTTTTCCATCAAGGAATCTACGTAATGCAAGTATTGATAAGTGCCAGATATGTTAGATTAAGACAACAAAATCATCATTCCTTAAAATTAATTACCATACATCAATGTTTTGTTGGTAATGAGAATAGTGTAACATTGGTCAAAAACACCACATAATCCAATCATAACAAAGGAACGAATTTTCTCCTCTCAATTCCCCCCCCAAAAATGAAAACTGGCACAATCCAACTCCCACGACCCTATCGCGAGCCCCAGAATTCCTGACCACGCAACGGAGCACCTGACCGGGCCGCCGGCCATGCAAGCTCTTTCTCTCTCCTACCAACTCGCCCTCCACCCCTTCCTGCCGCCTTCGCGCCCAATGCAATGCTCTTCTTTTCGCGTCAACTACGCAATCGTCTCCTCTTCATCCTCTTTCTGCTCCTCCTCTGGACCTCCGGTTCTCTCATCATTCTCCCGCCTGTCCGCCTGGCTTCCTCTACTTTCCTCAGGGACTCCCCCGTCCTCCTCTTCGCTGCACCGTCGACGACAAATCGTCCTCTGGGGCCTTCACCGTGCTCACACTTGTCGTCGTTTTGTTTCACTGGGGGTCGTTGTAATTTGTGGTGTCGCTGCGTGTTGCGGTGGCGGTCGCGGTGTTGTGGTGGTTCATGCTGTGTTTCATCGGCGGGAGGATGGTGGGGTGGGCGGTGGTTTGAGGGTATTTGTATGAATGCGGTGTAGGTGGGGGGAGTGGTGGGGTGTACAGCCGGATGTGGGGGGTTGGGTTGTGCGGCCGTTGAAGGATACGGTCGGTCGTCTTCCGATTCATCCGCTTCGTATTCGTTCCGTCTCATTTTGTTTTGTGAGTATCAGTCTCTTAGCCTTCTTCTCATTTCCATTTTCCTTATTGTATGTATTGGGATGAGTATGATTTATAATACAAGAAAGGGTTGTGTAAATTGAAGTAATTTTGTGTTTTGTAGAAATGTAGAATGTTCTTTCTTTAAATCTGCCTTTCAATCTAATTTATGCCTACTTCTTCAGTTGTCTACTGTTTTGGTTTTCGGTCAAATCTAGTTCTATGCTACTGGTTGTATGATTGCGATTCATTGTTGGTTGGTTGTTGTAAGAGTTTAAGTTGATTACTGTTGTAGTGATTGGTGATAGTCTCAATTTTGCTTAGGAAAATGCTATTTCTTTTCGATATTTAAGACTGGGATGGGACTAAAAGCTTGAATTATAGTATAATAATTTGGTTGAGAAAAAATGGCACTTGGAAATTGGAACTAAATTCGTGCAATTCATATTTTCAAATTTGGGTAACGATGGAAACATGCATCTTCAAAGTTTGGGGAACTTGGATGGATAATAAAAGCAGTAAGAGAGTAGTCCATTCATCTTCTTGCAGTGGGTGTAATAATTGTTAGTTATATTTACACCAGGGAGTTGTTTTCATAATTGGGATGATTTTGGAAACAACCAAGAGATTGGAAGTTGAGGTAATTGGCTCTTCGCTACTAAGATAAGTTACTGATTTAGAGGATGCTGTAATGTTGGTGAGTGTGTGATCGCCTTTTCTTCCGATTGTTTGGGTTATGTCCTGATGTTCAGCGGTTTTGTCAGCAGTATTTGTGTTGTATCTATTGGTTCGTCAATCCGGGGAACGACACACTGTTGAAAGGGTACGTGGTACTCTTTGTTTTCATCTCCTTAATGTGGAATCGTGTATTTTTAACCATTTTGGTGATTAACGATTTTTAATGTTATTTTGTTTGGAGTGATTTTATTTAGTTTTTCTAAAATTTTCTTTCTTATTGAGGTTTTCTAGAGAAGTTAATTGAACACAGTAGCGATAATCATGGTTAGGGTAACTTTTTGACTTCGGTGAATTTAGAGGTGTTTATGCACGATGGTGATTACATAAGCAGAAGGTTCCGTAATTTGGCAATTGACTTGCTTTTCATGTTTGTTGGGTAATGAAAAGTCAGTTGTTGAAGTGTCATAGGCTTTGTAAAGGGTTTGAAGCAGATATGCAGCTTCTTTGTAGGAGAGTAGTACTAGATTAGGTGAGTGATTAAGTGATGGTTTTGGAGTATATTATGGGGAAATGGTAAGTGTATGTTAGTTCTTAGTTTTTATTAAAAATTTTTTGGTTAGTGATGATAACATGAAATGTTTCATATTCTTGGGTGGAGATACAGGTGATTGGGCAATGATGGTTTAGCTTAAGAATTCTTAAATAAATTGGGTTCTTGTAAGCAGCAAGGGAAGTGAAAATTGAAATCATATGGCTTTCTTAGGCCCTAATCAATATCAGTTGCGTGGGAGAATTATTCTTGGTAGTTTAGGTGCTGTTTCTGTATTCCCCTTGTTGGTTTTCTATTTCTAGAAATGGTTTATTACTGATT
>SNQN01004310.1:12613-26826 GCA_008642245.1 Bassia scoparia
ACAAGGTCATTTTAGGACGTGAAATGGTCATTTCGGGGCGTTTTATGGGGTTTTAGAGCCTAACTTCTACAACATCTACCTATAACATGGTTTTAAAGCTCTATCACGTCCTAAAACATTTGTTTAAGCTTCCTAGAGCTTCATTGCACTCGTTTAGACTCGCTTAGGTCATTTTAGGGCGCGACATGGCAATTTTGGGCAATTTTTGGGAGTTATATGGGTTTTCGTGCCTAACTTATATAATTTTTACCTATTACATGGTTTTAAAGCTCGGTCATTTCCTAAAACACTCATTTAAGTTACCTAGGGATTGATGGCACTCGTTTAGACAAGTAGATGTTGTACAAGAAACCAAGTCAATATAAAACTTGTTGCTTACCTCTTGTAAACTACCCTTACAATCTTTGTGATGTGCTACTATTTCATACGTGTATCTCATGACATAGTAGCCACATWCAGTCCCACCACTTTGCTGAGCACACTAWTAGTGTAAAAAAAWKKTYMAWTTTTCRGAAKCAAGTTTTAAGATATAATCAAAACTGAAAGTACAAGAATCGTATATTTATCACGTACCTCTATTTGTTTGAAAATCAAGTTTGGCCGACAACCTTTAAGAGCGCCTCCTTTCAAACATGATCTATAACTCTTATAGACACTAAAAAATCCATTAAAACAAGTAATGTTAAAAATTTTCATTGTTCAAAGGAAGTTCTAATAAATGTTAATTAACACACTTACACTTGCAAAATTGGTTCAATGTTCAAGGAACGAGGTTTTTCCTTCGATTGAGTATTAGGATCAAACACCCACGCAATGCCAATATGAAGATCTATCACTACAAGCTCCCGTGAAGTCGAGCGATGAACAACAGCCAACAATTGCGACCAACGATCAAGAGCTTTTGAGACGATGCAAGCACGGGTCTCAACAACCATAAACTAAGCTTAATGATTAAATTAAGCTGCAAAATTAAGCAAGAATTATAATGTAAACAACTATAAAAATCTCAATTAAARAATCTCAATTGGTATACTATATATACATATTCTGAGCTGAAGCAACAAGCATGCATGAGTATATTCCCTAGTCAATTTTTCGGTCAAATACATGTTGTATACTTGTATCAAGAAATGTGACGCTGCAAAATGCATTTCTAATTGTATGCATTTATAGGTGGTTCAAATTTGAATCAGTGGGTAGTGTCAAAGAAAAAAAACAAAAATAATATTCCTTAAAAAGATTTGCTATCTTAATCAACAGCTACCTCTTTCCATCACTGGATAACAATTTCAATTAAATTGTGAACAATGCAAAAGAATTGTTAAAATTAAAAGCAGGATTAGCTTATGCTCTTATATCAACAAACAAAGCATGTGGTATGGTAAGACAAACCCTCAAGCATCACCACATTTTTAGCAATCTAGCTACAGGCTCAACAGCTTCATTAGGCTGTAAGAGTGGCCTGATTAAGCATTGATAAAATGCCCGTTACAAGTTAATAGTTTTATTTTCTATTCTTTTTTATTTTTTCCGAAAATTTTTGGTCAGGTTTAAYCAACCCTTGTGTATAATAAGAGATTAAGAGGTCCCATTCAATTATTCAAGTCACAAAACTCCAACAAATCAAATAGTATTCAAGAACAAATTGCATAGTATAGAAGAAATTGCATAGTATTCAATTAAAAAAACTGTAAATTGCATACAACTTATAAATAATAATAAACTGTAAACTGCTATAAACTTATAAACTTATAAGAAATAATAATTATGAACTACTATAAATTGTAAATTGCTTATAAACTGTTTGGAACTGGAATTCATTGATGATTCGATCTTTCAGTGGAAATCGAAGTCGCAAAAAAAATGAGGGTTTTAAATTTTGTGGTATCGCTCAATCTGACGAACACACAACAAAGTGGGTTTTCTAAAAAATTGCTTATAAACTGTAAATTGCTTTAATTATTAGAAAGAAATAATCATTATAAATTAACTACTAAAAATAAGAAAGAAATCTAAGAATACTAACCTCAAGTGAAGTAGATGAGTGAAGCCACGAATTAAAGCAGCCCCACGAAGCCGACAAGCAGCCCCAACGAACAAGGAAGGATTCCGGTGTTCCGGTCCTGTCCGTCAAAACCGAATATTCCGGCCAGACCGCGAAGACCGGAATTTTTAATATATACTATAAATTATAAATATACTAATATATATATATATATATATATAATATATATATAGTAATATAATATAATATATATATATTATTATATATATATATAAATATAAAAATATAATCCCTTAACAATATTCTCGGTAACTCACGCAATACTCTCAGGACTTATCACACAGTACTCACGCTATTCATTCATTATCATTTCATCATCATTCATCATTTATCATTCATTCATTCAACACTTCTCCACTTTTCTCTCCTCTCTCCTCTCTCCTCTTCCAAAGTTCAGTCGAAACCGCCGCGACCACCGCTCCTCCGCAAGCCCCTAGGCTCTCCCTTCACTCCGCCACTCTCCGCAGGGCCCACCCCTCGCTCCTCTCCGCTACTCCACAACTCCGCCGCCGCCTGTCACAGCAGCTAGCGTCGTCGCCGTCACTCCGCAACTCCTCCGCATTTCGTCCACTGCAACCACCGTCGTTCCCCTGCACCGCTGTCATCGATCTCTCGTCCACTTTGCAACTCCGCCTGTCTCAGTCGTCAACTCCTTCGCTTCTCCACAGTAGATCTGAAATTGTGGTGTTTTTTAAAATTTTTGTTTCGCTTTTTTTTTTTAATTATTTCAACGAATTGAACTAAATGTGAAATATATATAGTGACTTGAAATTAAAATCTAAATTATTTTTTTTGTTTTTGTGAATGTGTAATTGTTTTGATTGTGTTACTGTGAATGGCGTCAGATTTTGTTTTTTTTTTTTTTTTGCTAATAATTTAGTAGATATTATTTTAATTTTTCTTTGCAAATGCAAATTGCTATACATATATGGCAAACGCTGCTATTTGAAACGATTTGAACACAAACAACCCATCTACATTTGATTATTACTTTTTTTTTAAAAAAAAAAAAAAAAAAAAACAGGTCTATCAGGTCCAAAACCGACCGGACCTGAATTTTCAGTCCGGTCTGGTCTGACCGGAATGATTCATGGTCCGTCCAGGTTCCTAAAAAATTCGATCCGGTCTTCCGTTCCAGCCAGGTTCCGGTCCCGGGTCCGGTCCGTTCTGGACCGGGCCAGCCACCTGTAGTGCAAGCGTCCACACGGGTCCGAGGACTACACCACCAACCAAATGTGCGAACAACACTCCTTGAGGCTCAATAAATAAACCTACATTGTGCGAAATGTCCAAGTTTATAGATCTAAGAATTGATTGACCTTGAGGACCAGCAGTGGGGTCAAGTCAATCAATCATACTGATTGCCTAAACTTGGGAATTGAGCAAGGATGTAGCAGTTTCAACCCTTCGCGAATCACAACTGAACAATTTTCCACATTATGCGAGCCAATCTCCATCTTTTATAAAATGCAAGCCGCACGTCGCAGTTTGCCTGCGTAGACAGATTTGTGCGAGCCAATTTCCATCGTTTTTACAAAACATAATGCTTCGCACCGTCGCAGCTTGCCCTTGTAGATAGATTTGTGCGAGGCAATTCCCGTCGTTTTACAAAACGGTAGCATCGCACGTCGCGTTGCAAGTGACTAGGCAGGCTTGCGAGAGTCCAGGTTTATTTAGCCTTCTTTCTTTATAACGTGTGAACTTTGTCGAGTCTTGTACTTAAGTTTTTCTGCCATTGATTTGCAGCTTGCCCTCGACTTGAATAAGGTGAGAGAAGGCTTTGTTGGGTGATTTTGCAAACTCACATTCGCACTCATGTGGGTCACTTGCCCTTGTGTGACGGGTGCGAGATCATTTTTGTCAAATTTACCAAAACGGTAAGCTCGCACTTCGCACATTCTGTTAGGTCATTTGCCCTTGGGTGACTTGTGCAGACCATTTTGTCAATTTTACAAAAACTGGCTAGGCTCGCACCTCGCACCCTTTTTGAGGGTCATTTGCCCTTATGCGATCAAGTCTGAATCTTAAACGCCGAGCTGATTTCCATAGTTTTATCAAAACGGGGAAAGCCGCACGTCGCTTATTCAGACTTTATGCTCCGTCACGCTATAACCTTAGGATAGTGATCCTTCGTAGATGGGGACATTTTCTCTTCTTGGCTGCTTTTGCCACTCCTTAAAAATTCTAAGTGTATGACTTAGCAATGATTAGGTTTTAATTTAACAGAAAAATGAATCTGTTAATTCTCGTTTTGAGAATCTATGGGCGTAATTTATTCGTTTTGGAAATTTTTACGATTCCATGGAGTTGCCCCGTGTGAATAACACGGAGTTTTGTAAGCTCAAAAGTATTTGAAGGCTTGCATTCAATTAGAACTTTCAAAGTTTACAAGTTTCGTTTGAGCCCTTGCAGTCGATCAAACTTGTGAATCTATTGGCGGAGAGAGCGTTGCCCCGGTTCGGAATTAAGATCAAGAATGACTCATGCTTCTCAGTTCCTTCTTCGGTAACCTCATAACCGAAGCATTGTCATACATCTCATGGCAATACGGCATCCGAGCCAAGACAAGTGAAGATGGCAGTTTCTCCCGTTGGAGTTCTTCACCGGCCTCTGGAATTGACCACTTAGCACTTGTAGAGTCATCAACCCACAGTCCCTTGCATTGCTAGCTTCTTTTCACCCTACTGATGATTTTTTGTAAGGATTCACTTGTCCATTGGCTTGTGGTTGTGTACTGAACAAAGTGTTGCAGTGATCCCTTGATCGCATACAGTTGTGAGGGAGTTCGGAGCAATTAGGACCTTGTCGAGAAATGGATCGCGAACGCCAACCGTTAGTGATAACGTTCCTGGTCAAAAATCTGCACACCAGCACTTTGAATTGAAATTGTTCGCTCTACCCATTGTGGTTAAGTGCCACCGCCACATCAGAAATTTTTCTGCCCCGGCGCTCGAAAAGTCCAGGAATGTCTAACACCCCCACTCTGCAACGCAGATGTAGCACAGAGACACTGATTGCCAGGCCTGTGTGGATTGAGCATGGATTCACTTGATGGCATTTCCTAACCAATTAGCGGCATCTTCTCGCAAGTGGCCAATAATATCCCATCCTAAGGGTCTTTCTCCCAACACCTGGCCCCAATATTCGACCACACTAGCCTGTTGATGGATGCGTTAGCACCTCTGCCCCTTATCTCGGTGGTATGCATTTGAGCAATGGGTGAGAGAGAATATTTCTTGTAAGTGACCCCTCCAAATACAAACCACGTATCTCGCCGCTTCACAATAACTTAGCCTTTTTCGGTCAGCAGTAGATTCCCGTTTCTGTTGTTATTCAATAATCTCATCCATCCAGGTAAGGCTTCCTCGGTGATTAATGACTCGGCTACTCGTCTATGGCTTCGTTATCCTTAATTCCCAGAAGACAGATCTGGAAGGTTCCTGGTAGGCGGAGCTAGCCAACTTGGGATAACGGCATCGGCCTGGTTGTTCTCCGACCTAGCACTTTCACTAGTAAAACGTTCACAGCCCTTCGACTTCCTTCTTTAACCACTCCAAGTATTGATTCTTTGGTTTCGTCTCGGGCCTCACTCACCATAACCTACTTACCACCAGTTGGAGTCCGACATAGCATCAATTTTTCGCTACCTGCACCCAGCCGCTTCACATCCAGAATCCCTACACCAGCGCTTCATACTCGCGCTTCGTAATGTTGAAAGTCTGAAATTTGAACCTCATGGCATACTCGAATGTACTCCCTCTGCGATTTGAACAAATGCCTGCCCCACAGCCATTTTGGGTAGTGAACCATCTACAAAAATGTCCATACGTCTCTTGACCGTTCAACTTGGGGAGCCTCTCATTTCCCGTAAAATCCGCCAGGCTATCCCCTTTATGCCCTCTGGTTTCAAAATTCTAAATTGAATCCGTTCAATGAGCTATCTCCACTTAAGCACCTCCCAGAAGACTCCAGCTTAGTCAAAGTTGTTATGGATTGTCATGTGTAAACAACGATCTACTATGTGCTGCGAAGAAGACGAACTTTTGCTAGCATCATAAGTCCAAACCAAAATTTTTCAAAGTGTCCGTAGCCGCTTTCGCCCCTATGTAGTACATGCTCACAAGTTAGACCGGCAAAATAGTTCCATTCCTTGCGCCACTAGCACGGCCGACAGAGGCATGTTCGGACACCGACAGATACATGTACAACCGTCTCACCATTCCATGGCTCACCAACCTGAGACGTGTAGTGTTCCTTTCAACTTGACAAAGCAGCTACCCTTCAGCCTCTTCGCTCCATCAAAGCTTGCGCTCTTTTTGATCGCCTTAAAGAAAATTGACATTTTCTCCAGACTTGAGAGAACCCCCATGCCAAGCGCTGCAGACAGCCACCCTGTCCCTACGCTCCCTCTGGTGATTCTAATTCTGTGATGCATGTCCGGACCGCTTTACTTTGTCGGGTTTTAACTTTCAATACCTCTTTCGCTCCACAGAAACCCAAAAACTTGCTAGAGGTTACCCCAAAGATGCATCTTGCTATGGATTAATGCATACCAAGTGCCTTAGCGTGTCGAATGTCTCTGAGGTCCCTCTGAGCTTTTCCTTCTTCTTGCTCGATGATTCATTCATCAATGTAGGCTTCTACATTGTTCCAAGCTGCTTAGCGAAAGATGTGTTTACACATTCTTTGGAAGGTAGCAGGGCATTTCTCAAGCCAAGGCATTATCTAAGTAACAATTACAACCCGTTGTCATGACAAAGGCTGTCTTGTCCTGCGATCCTCCTCCTTAAAGGATTGATTTGAATCACTGAATTAAAGCGATCAACGCAAGCTCATGCCTCGTGCCCCGCCTGTAAGTCTACTAGTTATGTCGATCTTTGAAATGGCGAAACTGATCTTCGGACAAGCCTGTTCAAGTCTGTGTAGTCTACCAAACATTCTCCATGTCCCGATTGGCTTGGAACTAAGACTACACATTTGCCACCCACTCCGGTATTGCAAAGGACAATAACCCAGCGTCTAGGCAACTTTTTACCCTCTTCCGCTGCCTTGCTTCACGGACCACGGCCCCAAAGTTCTCTTCTTTTGTCTATCACTGCTTGAAAGTAGGGTCAACAGTCAAGCAAGGTGCTGGCATTCTTCTGTTCCAATACCTGGCATTCCTCTGCTGAGAAGCAAAAACGTCTTTGTATTCCCTCAACAAGCCTTGCTTCTGATTTGCCCCGTTTATCATCATGCATCTCCCACTTAACCATTCTCCCGCAAGCTTAGGGTCTAACTCGAAATCCTCTATTGGCCTCCTGTCCTGCGAGAATAGAGGCAGTGAAATAAGCCGTGATGGCCATCATTCACTGGTGGGTTCCATGAACCATCATTACTTCACCAGACTTCCTCTTCTTGGAGACCCTTGTTGGTTTCGAAGCTCTAGCACTCATTTACCCCCATTGCCCCCAGCAATGGCTTTGACGGTGGTAAGTAGCACTCTCAGCGACTTGCTATCCCATTATATTGCGCCAACCTTGCCCTCGTCACTGATGAACTCATCAACTCAGTATTTTGACCACTACTAACCTGAAGCGATTGAGCGTTGGCCCTGCCAATAATCACGTTGTAGCTGTCTATTTTTAACCACCAGAACTTGACCGCAAGGGCCTACAAACATTTCCCGTCCAAGCGAGTAGGAGAGTGACAAATCCCACTGGTGAATTGATTACCACGCCCAACCCTATGATAGTATTAAGGCATGGCACAATCATCATCATTATATTGAGCTCTGCAATGACACTCCGAACTAATGTTGTCAGAGGAGCTATCCCTGATCGATGAGAATGCGACGACACGCTTATCGCCAACCTTCATCTCGACTACGAGAGTCATCTATGGGGTGCCTACCTCCCCACGATCCTTCTCGCAGATGAGAACGTCTGGACTTCTCCTCTTCCTCCTTTGTCCAGGACCAAGACTTGTTGAGAGTTCTGACATAGCAGTACCCTTACAGTTGCTACCACCACGCAGCAAAACCATACCGGAGATCGTTGGCATCGTCCGGGATCAGAATGTCCTCATTTGGGGCACCCTCCGTAGAAGGAGATTTCT
Source organism: Bassia scoparia (assembly GCA_008642245.1). Lineage (NCBI taxonomy): Eukaryota > Viridiplantae > Streptophyta > Magnoliopsida > Caryophyllales > Amaranthaceae > Bassia > Bassia scoparia. The sequence goes on from SNQN01004310.1 coordinate 20,775, forward strand.
TCAGAAATCTTTTTATTAAATGTTCTTTCCTGCCCTGATGCGCCAGGCGACAATAGTGCGCTGCAAGTTATAGCAATCATCGTGACATGTCCAGGCTCCTTGTGATATTACAATACTTGACTTGTCCCTCTGTCCATTTCTGTCTGATTGGGGAGATCGTCGATGAGGACATCTCGACTTACCTCTTTGTAAACTTGAAAGATCCTTCGTGTATTCAACCGTAGGGGTGTAGCTGAACTTTCTCTTCTTTCCTGGCGGCCCCTTTTGGATTTCCCTCCTCCTCAATTATTCCAGGTGCCAGACTCTTTTTGTTCAGACCCACCACTGCGGTGTGCTGTAACTTTGATGTTTGAGGAGGGGGGGGGGGGTTACCTTTTCTTTGCTTCTGACTCAACAAACTTCTTCAGCGTGAATCCATGCTTCGGCCTCCCTCATCATCTCATTCAAGTCTCCAACCCGTTGTACTGACCATCTGAAACTTGAATGGGCTATCTTCGTCCAAGTCCTCCTGTAAAAATTGCCAGATCACCCGGTCTGGCAAGTCTGGAATCTAAGAGTCTCGTTGTTGAGCGCTTAACATAGCTCCTCAACTCATTTGCCGCTGTTGGGATTCTTCCCAAGTGCAAGCTGCTTTTCTGCTCCTGCGACTGTGCCATGAAATGATGAGTAAAAAAGAACGCCGATCGTGAAGTTGTGGAATAGAAACCCGTTGGCAAGGTCGCTGAACCACCTACTGTTGCCAGCCCAACTTAGATTGTACTGGTAATAAGTATTTACACCACGTAGCATCATCAGCGTGGTGGTCAGCATAAGATGCTTTACATTGCCAGGTGATCATTCGTGGTCAGTAGTTCCATCCATAAGCATCGATAGATGGAAACTTAGTCGTCTGGGACTGCGTGGCCATGAGATAGATGGAGAGAAGGGTCTGTCAGTTAGGGAAAGCGCTTGCATTCCCCTAGTCACTCCATGGGATCTTGCCATTACCCCTATCCAGTGTTGAGCACCCTCTTGGTGACACCCCCCACGTTGGTGGGATCTAACTTTTGGCTCCTTGCGACGCTGAGATGAGCAGGGTGGCCTGGCCAGAATTACTATAAGCTGGACCATGTGTGTCTAAACGAGATAAACGATGGGAGTCCGTACAACTGGTCTTCATATAACCGAGCGCTTGCTTAAGCCTCTTCGGTCTCTGTCTTGTCCAGGATCAGCCTGCGATCCTGGTCTTCTCCTTTTGATCTCAATATCTTCCGAGCCATCCATGGAGGAAGCTTCACGTCTTGCTTCCTCTTCTCGATGAGATGTCTGACATCCTCTGGGTCTTCATGAGAGAGACGTCATCTTCCCATAGCGTCATCAAACCTATATGGGCCACCCCTGGGCAGAAGTTGCCTTGGTGGTGTCATTGTTGTTTGGCAGCTGGGAGTGCTACGAGTACTCCTGGCCTGGCCCTTTTCTCGTTCCAAGGAATGTGTTCCGTTGAAACATGTTTACCTTGCGGCGTTGGATTTTGACCTTGATGGTCCGAGCTTTGGAATGACGGAGGTGTTACTCCGCTGCTTGGGACTTGCAGGAGCTTCACTGCCAGTCACCTTAGACTTGCCTGCCTGCAAGGCTTCAAGCGGGCATTCTCCGCTTGAGAGCTCAAGTCTACTCTTCAGTCTTCTCGCTGCTGAAACGAGTCCAAATCTCGTCCACCCCCTTGGAAATCTCATTCTTAAGGAGTTCATGAGAAACATACCTACTATCCAAGTCCTGAAGCGACAAGTCAGTGTTTCCTCCGGCCAACTTGAAGTGGAGAGATCGGCGAGTGTCTCGCCATGTGGATTACTTTCTCTCTGAGGAAGGAGTGGTCGTCAATGCTTCCGTCAATGCACCTCGGGAGAGCTGACCTTCTATTGCACGTAGACTTGCTCTTTGCGTTCCTAACCTCCTGACTCAGAAATCTTGAGGCCTGGGACCTGAACAAAGGAGAATAATCCTACTTCCCCTCCGATTCGTAAGTAAGTATGGAGTTTAGGATAAAAAGTCCAAGCTAGAGAGAGATAGTAGTTGGAATTATGCAATAAATGCTATGAGAATTGTGTGTTTTCCTTGGTTTTGGGGTATTATAGGTAATTCCTCAAAAACCAAGGAGCCACTTGGATGGTGACACTTGTCATTCATCCATGCTTCCGAGCATTCCTTACCACTGTTTAAGTGTAGAACGTCGGTTCTCCGTCCCGTTTTGACCCGGATTAATAAATACAGTGACGTTTGCCACGTGGATCTTTTGACCCAATATCTGGAGACACGTGGGCAGGGATTTTCCGTGCCACATCATGTCCGTTCCAAATAACTTTGTATTTGTAACAAACATATAAATTCTGCCCGTTACAAATACCCACTTATTTTAACAAACATGTTGTTGCCGTTACAATACTAGTTTTTTTAAAAAATATATCATATAGTGCCACTAACATGCTAATATACAACCTCTTTTTAATACATGTATCTACTGAGTACCTCCAATAACAAATAAGCCATATATATGCAATCAAATCTGCAAAAATTACGCCATAATCTCGCTAAAACTAACTGAACTACTTGACTTGAATCCCTAAAATAAAATAAACGTACAACATATTCCAAACAAGTGCAAATGTCGCACAATGAATTTATATATATCAATCTTGAATTCAAGTATCCATACATATGTCAAAGTCGTCACATAACATGATCATTGACATACATAATACAAAGCATAGATAATATAGCATTCTAGTACAGTAGTACGTACGAAACTTCACTTCAATTAATATGTTGTTTCTAAAATAATTACCCATTGTTCTCAAACCTGATTTATTCATTATCGTTGTAGGCCACCGATCTACCCATGTACACCTTACAACAAGTAAAAAAAGTTAATTATAACGTTTTTTTTAAACATGAAAGAACATTCTATTACTTCAAATAAGATATAACACACAATTTTACTCAACTACTCTTATCCCCCAAAATAAAGTATGGGTTTTCATTGCACTCGTTTAGACTCGCTTAGCTCATTTTAGGCGCGAAATGACAATTTTGGGCCATTTTGGGATAATAGGGTTTCGCGCCTAACTTATATAATTTTTACCTATTACATGGTTTTAAATCTCGGTCATGTCCTAAACACTCACTTAAGCTACCTAGGATTGATTGCACTCGTTTAGAACACAACAAGGTCATTTAGGACGTGAAATGGTCATTTCGGGGCGTTTAATGGTTTTAGAGCCTACTTCTACAAAATCTACCTATTACATGGTTTTAAAACTGGATCATGTCCTAAAAACATTTGTTTAAGCTTCCTAGACTTCATTGCACTCGTTTAGACTCGCTTAGGCCATTTAGAGCGCGAAATGGCAATTTGGGCAATTTTTTGGAGTTATATGGGTTTTCGCGCCGAAATTATATAATTTTTACCTATTACATGGTTTAAAACTTGGTCATGTCCTAAAACACTCATTTCAGCTACCTAAGGATTGATTGCACTCGTTTAGACACAACAGGGTCATTTAGGACGTGAAATGTCATTCGCGGCGTTTTTGGGTTTTAGAGCCTAACTTCTAGTAAATCTACCTATTACATGGTTTAAAGATCGATCATGTTCCTAACATTTGTTTAAGCTTCTAGAGCTTCTATGCACTTGTTTAGACTCGCTATAGATCATTTTATGGGCGCGAAATGGCAGTTTGGGCCATTTTGGGAGTATATGGTTTTCCGCCTAACTATATAATTTTTACCTATTACATGTTTTAAAGCTCGGTCATGTCCTAAAACACTCACTTAAGCTACCTAGGATTGATTGCAATCGTTTAGACACACAAGGTCATTTAGGACGTGAAATGGTCATTTTGGGGCGTTTTTTGGGTTTAGAGCCTAACTTCTAGAACATCTACCTATTACATGGTTTTAAACCTCGATCATCTAATACATATGTTAAATCTTCCTAGAGCTTCTGTGCACTTGTTTAGACTCGCTTAGTCATTTAGGGCGCGAAATGCAGTTTTGGGCCATTTTTGAGAGTTATATGGTTTTCGCGCCTAACTTATACTCCCTCCGTTTTTTAGATGTTCCATACCATTATGGAACGGTTTTAAGAGTTGATTGAGTTAAATAAAATAGTTGAGTAAGTTGGGTAAAAAGTTGAATAAGTTAGGTAAAAAGTAAATGTGTGGATGAAATTTATGGGAAATAGTAATTTTGGTGAAAAGATTGGGTAAAGTAATGAAGTTGACTTTAGAAAGGGGAATCTAATGTTAAGAAGAAATAAAGTAGTAAAATGTGAAAAGTTATTTTTAGATTGGTTTGGAACAACTATTTAAAAACTCCCAAAATAGAAACTGAACAACTAAAAAAAACGGAGGAGATTGTTTTTACCTATTACATGTTTTAAAGCTTGGTCATGTCCTAAAACACTCACTTAAGCTACCTAGGGATAATGCACTCGTTTAGACACAACAAGGTCATTTTAGGACGTGAAATGGTCATTTCGGGGCGTTTTATGGGTTTTAGAGCCTAACTTCTACAACATCTACCTATAACATGGTTTAAAGCTCTATCACGTCCTAAAAACATTGTGTTTAAGCTTCCTAGAGCTTCATTGCACTCGTTTAGACTCGCTTAGGTCATTTTAGGGCGCGACATGGCAATTGGGCAATTTTTGGGAGTTATATTGGTTTTCGTGCCTAACTTTTATATAATTTTTACCTATTACATGGTTTTAAGCTCGTCATTTCCTAAAACACTCATTTAAGTACCTAGGGATTGATGGCACTCGTTTAGACAATAGATGTTGTACAAGAAACCAAGTCAATATAAAACTTGTTGCTTACCTCTTGTTAAACTACCCTTACAATCTTTGTGATGTGCTACTATTTCATACGTGTATCTCATGACATAGTAGCCACATACAGTCCCACCACTTTGCTGAGCACACTATTAGTGTAAAAAAAATGTTCAATTTTCAGAATCAAGTTTTAAGATATAATCAAAACTGAAAGTACAAGAATCGTATATTTATCACGTACCCTATTTGTTGAAAATCAAGTTGGCCGACAACCTTTTAAGAGCGCCTCCTTTCAAACATGATCTATAACTCTTTAGACACTAAAAATCCATTAAAACAAGTAATGTTAAAAATTTTCATTGTTCAAAGGAAGTTCTAATAAATGTTAATTAACACACTTACACTTGCAAATTGGTTCAATTGTCAAGGAACGAGGTTTTTCCTTCGATTGAGTATTAGATCAAACACCCACGCAATGCCAATATGAAGATCTATCACTACAAGCTCCCGTGAAGTCGAGCGATGAACAACAGCCAACAATTGCGACCAAACGATCAAGAGCTTTTGAGACGATGCAAGCACGGTCTCAAACAACCATAAACTAAGCTTATGATTAAATTAAGCTGCAAAATTAAGCAAGAATTATAATGTAAACAACTATAAAAATCTCAATTAAAGAATCTCAATTGGTATACTAATATACATATTCTGAGCTGAAGCAACAAGCATGCATGAGTATATTCCCTAGTCAATTTTTCGGTCAAAACATGTTGTATACTTGTATCAAGAAATTTGACGCTGCAAAATGCATTTCTAATTGTATGCATTATAGGTGGTTCAAATTTGAATCAGTGGGTAGTGTCAAAGAAAAAAAAAACAAAAATAATATTCCTTAAAAAGATTTGCTATCTTAATCAACAGCTACCTCTTCCATCACTGGATAACAATTTCAATTAAATTGTGACAATGCAAAAGAATTGTTAAAATTAAAAGCAGGATTAGCTTATGCTCTTATATCAACAAACAAGCATGTGGTATGTAAGACAAACCCTCAAGCATCACCACATTTTAGCAATCTAGCTACAGGCTCAACAGCTTCATTAGGCTGTAAGATGGCCTGATTAAGCATTGATAAAATGCCCGTTACAAGTTAAATTTTATTTTCTATTTCTTTTTTATTTTTTTCCGAAAATTTTGGTCAGTTTAACCAACCCTTGTGTTAATAAGAGATAAGAGGTCCAT
>SNQN01004310.1:26851-52981 GCA_008642245.1 Bassia scoparia
TATAATAAGAGATTAAGAGGTCCCATTCAATTATTCAAGTCACAAAACTCCAACAAATCAAATAGTATTCAAGAACAAATTGCATAGTATAGAAGAAATTGCATAGTATTCAATTAAAAAAACTGTAAATTGCATACAACTTATAAATAATAATAAACTGTAAACTGCTATAAACTTATAAACTTATAAGAAATAATAATTATGAACTACTATAAATTGTAAATTGCTTATAAACTGTTTGGAACTGGAATTCATTGATGATTCGATCTTTCAGTGGAAATCGAAGTCGCAAAAAAAATGAGGGTTTTAAATTTTGTGGTATCGCTCAATCTGACGAACACACAACAAAGTGGGTTTTCTAAAAAATTGCTTATAAACTGTAAATTGCTTTAATTATTAGAAAGAAATAATCATTATAAATTAACTACTAAAAATAAGAAAGAAATCTAAGAATACTAACCTCAAGTGAAGTAGATGAGTGAAGCCACGAATTAAAGCAGCCCCACGAAGCCGACAAGCAGCCCCAACGAACAAGMAACCAACAACCAACCCAGTAGAACGGCAAAACAAACCGCAGAGTCGTCGACCACCGACGAGCAGAGTGGCGGAGCAATTGACGAGCAGCCCGCAAGCGTGTGTTAGATCTAGGTTTAGAGTAGAACGGCGCAACAATTAAGAGCGACCAACACCAAGACGATTAAGAGGGAGGCGGGCAGGCGGCAATGGTGGTAGCAACACCGGCGAGCAACACCGGTAAAAGAAAAAGCGAAAGAGAAGAGGGCAATGGCGAGAGGAATATTAAGAGGGAGACGATTATTTTGTTTAACTTGACATTTACAATGATTCAATTGTAACGGACATAAGGAAAAATATGTTACAAACATTTTTTTATTTCTTTTAAAAGGTTATTTGTAACGGACAAATTAACTGCACGTTACAAATAATATTTCCGCAATTCTTCAACATGCTATTTGTAACAAACTTTTTTTTGTGTCCATTACAAATAAGTTTTTTGTAACGAACAATCAGTGTGCTTGTTACAAATAGGGCGTTACAAATAGCATTTTTTCCACTAGTGCGTGCCAAATCCATAAATCTTGATCAACAACCGCTTCTAAAATGAATGTTGCATTGTGAGATCGACATGCATATTTTGCTTTCCAAGCTGCCGGACAATTCTTCCATTCCCAATGCATGCAATCTATGCTTCCGATCATGCTTGGAAAACCTCGAAGTGGAGATAAACAAATACTAGTAAGTAAAATAATAACAACATGCTAACAATATCTTAAAAAATTAAACTATCATTTCAAAACAACAACAACATCTACTACCATTATCAATGTAATAGCTCTTCATTTTATTTTTGTTAAAATTTTAAGAAAATATAAAATTTTAACAACTAAATAACATCAACAAATTAATAATAAACAAAAACATCAACACAATTAATTATACTAGAATAAATAAATATTTTGTTAACAAATTTCAGAAAACATAAAATTAGTTAGGGAAGTAATTTACCTTGCAATTGGAAGAAATTAAGAGGACAAATAAGAAGATTTAATGAATTTTGTTAATTTTCAAAGTGTGTGGAAATATAGTAAAATGAGTGTCTATTTATAGAGGATGAAAAAATATGAACGTTGGTGATTTTTTTAATATTTATAATGGTCAAAAATTAATTTTAGATAAACTAGCCGTTGGATAATGCTCCTATTTTCTGATTGGCTGAAGAGATTGCCCTGCCCGCGTGTCACGCCCTGGTTGGCTGGCCTGACGCGCTAGCTGGGCGTGCTAGTTGATTTTTTTTTTTTGCTTTCCCTACTCCCAAAAAGACGAGTTATGGGAGTAGTTCACTTTAACCTATTCCCAAAACTCGTCGTTTTGGGAGTAGGGAAAGCAAAAAAAATTATTGTGATAGCTTTCAATGCGGGGACCACACAAATACTGTGCATTCTTTGTTTGATCAAGTTGGGAGCATTTCGTTGAATGCTCTATGTTGAGCATAATTTCCTCATTGTAGTGTGAATCATTTTGGGAATTAATGCTCAATTTCACACATTTGAGCAAAAAATTACTCACTGTTGTGAGTGCTCTCACAAGCATGAGAGAGTTACCTCATGTCATACATACTACTGAGTACTGAGTAGTGTTTTTACACTAATACACAATGACACAATTGTAAATAACATCAATTTTTGGGTGGGACATGTTTGGATAGTAAATTTCATTTAATTTAAACCTCGAGGTAGAGCTATCAGTTTGGTTAATAAACTGCTAGTTGAACTGAAATAACTGAAAATTTAACTGAATCAAACTGAATTGTAATCAATTGATAACTGAAATAAACTGAAAAAATGTTAATCGGAACTGTAATAAACTGAAAAGAAAAAATTGAAACTGAACTGTAATAATAATAATAATAATAATAATAATAATATAATAATAATAATAATATAATATAATAATATAATAATAATAATAATAATAATATAATATATAATATAATAATATAATAATAATAATAATAATAATAATAATAATTCTTGGGACGACGACTTGGATGTGTGTGTTGATCTAACGGGTTCTTCTCCTTTGACGCAATCTGGGTTGTTTGACTTCGTTCCTGGTCGTACGGTGGCGGTAGCAGCTCAGCGGAAGCGGGAGAAGTATTCAGTGCGTTGTAGGACAATTGGATATGGTTTCCTTCCTTTTTTCCTTCTCTTCTTTGGGGGAATTAGACAAGCTAAGGGAGCTGTTGCGCTTCTGAAGCGGATCCAGACGTTCTCCAAGGCCCAAGACATTGGGGCACGTGCAGCTGCTCACATCTTCAGTCGGATAGGATTCGCTATTGCTAGAGGAGTGGGGGCCCAAATTGTATCTCGGCTCCCCTCCAACTTCTTRTAGATCACTTGTGCATTTTTGTTGCTTGTAACGCTTACCACGTTTTGGTGTTTTATAATAAATAATAATAATAATAATAATAATAATAATAATAATAATAATAATAATAATAATAGCTAATTAGCTAATAAGGGAATAATAATAATAATAAGTTATTTAAATTCAAACACATAAGTGACATATCCAAACAACAAGTTCAATTAGTATCGTATACACCTAAGCGAACAGTTTGTTTCAAGATTTAAATGACACAGCGTCCAAGACATCATTTAGTAAAAATTTGTTAGTTGTGCAAATAAACCAAACACCCTACATTCATAATACTAGTACAAAATTTAACAAATTTGTGGACATATATAAATTGAGACAATCTTACTCCGAACTGATGTGAAATAAGTTCCTAACTGAAATTAACTGATTTAAAACTGAAAAAATGGTTGATAAGTATAAAAAGGTTGCAATTCGAACTGTTTAAACTGTTGAACTGATTGGTTAAAACTGAAATAAACTGTAATTGAACCAAACTGAACTGTTTTTTTTATCAACTAAAGTAAACTGAACTGAATTATTTTTTTAACTGAATCAAACTGATTATTTGTATATTTGAACTGAAATAAACTGAACTGAACTATTTGATATAACTAAACTGTTGAACTGAATTGACAACTCTACCTCGAGGATGATAAATCCTTATACCCTCGTGGCTAAGTAGGTGTCATTTATACATCAAGCCAAATTTATTCTCATTTTGCCTTAATAATTTCTAACTCTCTTCTCTTAATTTTCTTCCTCTTCGTTTTCCTTTAACTAAAAAGACCTTTCTAACAAGCACACTCAGCCATTAGTTTAGCTTATACCTCGTCATATATTTCCTAAAAATGATTAGAAACTTAGATGCACGCCAAAATCATGATTCATGAATCAWTGAATGTAATTAATTTTCAATTTAATATTTCCACTCTTAGATACTCTCTCCGATTTTTTAGATATTTTATACCCATTTGGTATGGTGTTTAAGAGTTGGTTGAGTTAAATAAAATTGTTGAGTAGATTAGATAAAACAGTTGAATAAGATAAGTAAAAGAGTTATGTGAATGATAATTTTGAAAAAAAAAATAATTTTGGGTAAATAGATCGGGTAAAGTAATGAATGTTGAATTTAGAAAAGAGTAATTCATTAATGTTACAATAAAAAAAACTAGGTAAAAAGTAATATTTTTTTTTTATCTTGGTTTGGAACAACTATTTGAAAACAAATCAAAAATGAAAACCGGAACAACTAGAAAAAAAAACGGAGGGGTATTTTTTTTGGTGTACCACCCGATTCACTTTTTTGTGGGTAGTCCGGATTCGAGGATCAGTTCTAAGTGGTTAGGTTCCAGTCCCCTCCCAATTGTTGTTGTGGGGCTTCGAACTCAAGTTCTCTCTACCAAATCACCACTACACATTACAAGAATTTCGTGTAAGGCCGACCGAAATTATCGACCGAAAAAAAATCGGTCAGTATTACCGACTGACCCCGACCACAGTTGGTCGGTGTAATTTACCGACTGATTATTCAGGCGGTATTACCGATCGATTTTGCAATTGGTYGGTGTACCGACCGAATAATCGGTCGGTAAATCCTTTGAATTATAAACCCCCATCTGCATTGTTAATTAAAAAAAACAATTCCCAAAAAGTCACCGACCGATTTAGAAATCGATCGGTACACCGACCGAATATTCGATCGGTACACCGACCGAATATTCGGTCGGTGATTTTTTGGGATTTTAACCCCTATCCTCTGTGTTTCTATTAAAAAAAAAGAAATCAAAGCATTTACCAACCGGATATTCGGTCGGTAAATGTTTTTTTAAAATTAAAAAAAAAWATATTTTTTCCTCACTCGACCCCTTTCATTCGATCGAAACCCTTCTCTGTCATTCCTCACTCCTCACTCACAACTCACAACTCACAACTCACTCTCTCTCTTCGAACCTCACTCCGCGACCCTCACTCCGGCGACCCCTCTCTCTCTCTCTCTCTCTCTCTCTCTCCTTCCTTTTCTCTTTCTCTTTCCCTCTCTCTCTCCTTCGTTGTGGTTGCGTTGCTGTGCGTGGTTCCCTTTCTCTCGATCTCCTCGCCGCTACCACTCCACCACCGCCACTCCTCTCTCTCACAACCGCCTCTCCTCTCTCTTGGTTAGGGTTTGAATATTTTTTTTAATTTTTTTTCAATTTTCTGCAATTATTTAATTTTAGGGTTTATTCTAATTAATTTTGTTTCATAAATGTGAATTGGGGTTTTTGGCCTTGATGTAGCTCGAATTTTGGACGAATTTTCTGATTTTGGGAGTTGTTTTCACATTCCCTTAAGGTATTTCCATCTTCTCTTAAAATAACTTTTAATTTTAGTTTAATTTTTGTTGAGTTTTGGTTTATAATTGTTGAGTTTTGTTTAATGTATGGTATTATTATTTTTATAGTTGTTTTTGAATTATAAAGTGTATGTATGTATGTTTAAGTATGTATGTATGTGGATAGAAATGTGACAAGATAGGAGCGAAAATCCAAAAAACGCCAAAAATGGCCTAAAATGTCAATTTTTTTGTGTAAAATGGTGTTTTGTCGTTCTAACCGAGTCAATCAACGTCTAGGAAGCCTAATGGTGGTCTAATAGGACGTGTCTAAGGTTTGAAAACTAGTAATGGATAGAAATGTGACAAGATAGGAGCGAAAATCACAAAAAAACGCCAAAAATGGCCTTAAATGTCAATTTTTTAACGTAAAATGGTCTTTTGTCGTTCTAACCGAGTCAATCAACGTCTAGGGAAGCCCAATGGTGTCTAATAGGACGTGTCTAGGGTTTGAAAACTAGTAATGGGTAGAAATGTGACAAGATAGGAGCGAAAATCACAAAAAACACCAAAAATGGCCTAAAATTTGGCTGTCAATGTTATATTCTTTTTATTTGGAATTGTTTGCACTAACTCCGTAATTTACAGGAAAAATATACGCAAAACCTTACTGAGTCTCAGGCTAGCGGTTCGGAGGTGGATCCCAACAAGGTGTTCTTTGACACGGTTGGCGCATTTCGCAAGGGGGAGGTTTATGGTCTAGGCAAAGCTGGAGCTTCTCTCTATTATGAGAAAAGCCCAGGCCACGTCGGACTTAGCTACTCTGCGATTTCCACTAAACTGGATGAGATGTCTGCACGTTTTGAGGCGTCAGAGCGCGCTCGGGCGGAGTTAGAGCAGAGAGCTCGTGAGCGGGATGAGAGAGACAAAGTTCGGGATGAGAGAGAGCGCTTGCGAGATGAAGAGCAGCGTCGTCAGGCGGAGTACATAGAGCAGATGAGGGCGCAGATGGACGCTTTTTCATGAGGCAGTTCGGCGACCCGTCTTCCTTTCCACGACGCCCCGACGACCGCACAGACGGTTCTGGCGCTTCTGGAGCMTTCGTAGCGTAGTAGAGGTCGTTAGTTTACCATTTATTGATTGTACGTTTTTATTTGTTACATTTTGATCTTGTGTATATTGCGAATTATTTATATTAAATATACAATTATATATATATATATATATATATATATATAATTATATAATTTAATAGTTTTATATTAATATATTATTAATTAGTTTATTTTAATAATTCATTTAATATATATTGAAAGCAAAAAAAAAAAACATATTTACCGATCGAATATTCGGTCGGTAAGGGCCATTTTAAATTAAAAAAATAATATGGAGAGATTACCAACCGATAATTCGGTCGGTAAAAGGGCCATTTTTAAATTAAAAAAAATATGGAGTGTTTACCAACCGATTCCATTGTCCCTCCAATTTTTGGAGGGAAAAAGTGGTTTACCGACCGATTAATTGGTCGGTAAACCACTTTTTCCCTTCGAAAAATGGTCGGATGTAATTGGTCGGGAATCGGTCGGTAAACCCTTACCGACCGAAATTCAGTCGGTAAATCCTTACCGACCGAAATTCGATCGGTAGTTTTTGGATTACCGACGATTGTGATTTCGACACCGCTTACCGACCGATTTTCGGTCGGTAACCGGGGTTACCGACCGAAAATCGGTCGGTAAGTGTGGTCGGCCGAAGCCAATTTTCTTGTTGTGTACACTAACAATCAATTAGTACGACGGAGTATTTTATTTAAGGCCTCGAACAATTTTTAGCTTTTGCCTCCTAAAATTTACTCCCTAATAATTTTTTGGGTAATGCTAATATATAAGCATTAAATATGCTTCCAAAATTAGTATTATTTTACAAATTCATGAAAAACTTACACAGAAATCAATGTAATTAATATTAAATTTTTTTTAAACTCTCTATTTATGACCTCTTATATGCAGTCCTAATGACTTTATATAACTTTTTCCTAATTTTTTCCATGCAAGAATCTACTAATCAATAACTTGATAAGCCATATATGTTAAATTAAGACAACAAAATCATCATTTCCTTAAAATTATTACCATAATCAATGTTTTTGTAATGAAAGAATAGTGTCAACATTGGTCAAAAACACCACCATAATTCCCAAGTCCATAACAACAAAGAACCCAATTCTCCTCCTTCAATTCCTCCCCCAAAATGACAAACTACGGCACAATCCCAACCTCCCACGCACCCTACGCGAGCACCCCAGAATTCCTGACCACCGCACGGCAGCACCTGACCGCCCGCCGCCCATGGCAGCTCTTTCTCTCTCCTACCCAACTCGCCCTCCCCACCTCCTTCCCCTCCGCCCTCTCCYGYGCCCAATCCAAYCTCTCCTTCTTYCGCGTCAACTACGCCATCGTCTCCCTCTTCATCCTCTTCTGCTCCCTCCTCTGGCACCCCGTCTCTCTCATCATCTTCCTCCTCGCCCTCTCCGCCTGGCTCTTCCTCTACTTCCTCAGGGACTCCCCCGTCCTCCTCTTCGGCCGCACCGTCGACGACAGAATCGTCCTCGCGGGCCTCACCGTGCTCACCCTTGTCGTCGTTTTGTTCACTGGGGTCGCTGTTAATGTTGTCGCTGCTGTTGCGGTGGCGGTCGTTGTTGTGGTGGTTCATGCTGTGTTTCATCGCGGGGAGGATGGTGGTGTGGGCGGTGTTGATGGGTATGATGATGCCGGTGTAGGTGGGGGGAGTGGTGGGGGTTACAGCCGGATTGTTGGGGGGTTGGGTGAGCGGCTCCCGTTGAAGGATACGGCGTCGTCTTCATTCTCCGCTTCGTGATTCGTTCCAGATCTCATCTTTTGTTTGTGAGTTCATCTCTTACCTTCTTCTCATTTCATTTCCTTATTGTAATTATTGATTGATGGGATTATATACAAGAAAGGGTTGTGTAAATTGAAGTAATTTTGTGTTTGTAGAATGTAGATTTCTTTCTTAAATCTGCCTTTCAATCTAATTTATGCCTACTTCCTTACATTGTTACATTGTTGTTGGTTATTCGTCAAATCTAGTTCATTACTGTTGTAGTGATTCATTACATTGTTGTTGGTTGATTGTAAAGTTTAGTTGATTACTGTTGTCGTGATTGGTGATAGTTTCAATTTCTTAGGAAAATGCTATCTTCATTTTCGATATTTAAGACTCGGATGGGACCTAATATAAAAGCTGCAATTATAGTTATAATTTGGGTTGATGAAAAAATGCACTTCAAATTGGAACTAAATTCTGCAATTATATTTTCAATTTGGGTAGATGAAAAACATGCACTTCAAATTGGAACTTGGATGGAATAATAAAAGCATAAGAGAGTAGTCCATTCATCTTCATTGCAGTGTGTATAATTGTAGTTATATTTACACCAGGGAGTTGTTTAATAATTGGGATGATTTTGGAAACAAAACAAAGTGGAAGTTGAGGTAATATGGCATTCTTCGCTACTAAGATAAGTACTTTTAGAGGATGCATTGTAATGTTGGTGAGTTTGTCGCCCTTTTCTCCGATTGTTGGTTATTCCTGATGTTAGTTTAGTAGCAGTGATTTTGTGGTTGTAGTCGTATTGTTCGTCAATCGGGTGAACGACACCCTTTGAAGGGTACGTACTACCTTTTTTTCATTCTCCATTAATTGAACTCGTGTATTTTTACCATTTTGTGATTTACGATTTTTAAATGGTTTGTGAGTGAATTTATTAAGTTATTTTTAATTTCCTTTCTTATTGGTTTTTCTAAGAAATTAATTGAACACTAGCGATTAATCATTTAGGGTAACTGTTAGATTGATTCGGTGAATTTAGAGTGTTTATGCAACGATGGTGATTACATAAGCAGAAGGTTCACGTAATTTGGCAATTGACTTGCTTTCATGTTTGTTGGTATGAAAAGTCAGTTTTGAAGTGTCACTGCTTTGTAAAGTTGAAGCAGCTATGCACCTCTTGTAGGAGAGTGTACTAGATTGGTAGTGATTAGTGATGGTTTGAGTAATTTGGGGAAATGGGTAATGTTATGTTAATTCTTAGTTTTTATTTAAAAATTTTTTGGTTAGTGATGATTAACATGATTTCATATTCTTGGGGATACAGCTATTGCAAATGATTGGCTTTAGCTTCAAGAATTCTTAAATAATTGGGTTACTTGTAAGCAGAAGGGAAGTGAAAATTGAAATAATATGGCTTTCTTAGCCTCTAATCAATATCAGTGCGTGGGAGAATGTATTCTTGGTATGTTTGTGCCTGTTTTTTCCCCTTGTTGGTTCTTTTAGAAATTGTTTATTACTGATTTAGTGGTGGTTTCAATTTTCAGTGATACAAATGATATGATGTGAATTTGTTGATTTTCTTGAATTTGCACCATGCATTTTGTGGTGTTATTTGGTTGGAGCAAATTTCCATAAGAATTTTGATTTCCTAGGAAGTGTAAATTGGAAGGGTTGTTTGGTTGACAATAAAACATGATAGTGTAGGAAATATTCCAAGGGAAGTATAAATTCCCACGAGACATGGGAAATAACTTACCAAGTCCCCCCTTGGTAAGTCACATTTCCCATACAGAGGAGATATAGAAAGTGTGCCGCGCGTGATTCATAAGATTGGTAAGTTATTTCCCATGTCTATTGTGGGGCCTACTTGCATTATTATTATTATTATTATTATTATTATTATTATTATTATTATTATTATTATTATTATTATTAATAGTTTTTAGTTTCTTTCTTTCTCTCTCCAAATTAATTAACTTAAATAAAAAATAATCAAACTAACCAACAAAGCATGGGAAATCAATTCMTAGGAAATTTAATTTCCTATATTATCAACTAAAATGAGCAAGGAAAATAATTTCCCATGAATTATAATTTCCCATGGGAATTCATTTCTCATGTCAACCAAACAATACCTCAGTTTTATCCATCAACTAGATAAGCCCCGAGCAAATGCTCGATTTGTAAATGAATTATGAATTACTTTAATACAAATCGAAACCTTGATCTTCTATTTAAAATGTAAATATCTAAAAAATAGGTTTATTTTGTAATTTTTTTAATAGTTATAGGTTTTGGTTGTGATTAATTTTTTTAATAGTTATGTATCAATTACTAAATGTTTATACTTTATTTATTTTATTTTCAAAGTTCATTTATTAATGTACATTCATTAATTATTTTTTATATTTTTTATACAATCATTAATTAAAGGGTGATTAGGAGGGAAATTTGGGAGGGAAAAATGGAAGGGTGGAGATTGCTTTAGTAATATTATAAAGATTTATGGTGTTTGGAAGTAATTTAGCTTTCTCACTTTCTTCTAGATGAATTGAAATGTTGTCATTGTTAGATTTTGGAGGGGTTTTTTTTAAAAAAAAATTTAAAAAAATCAATGCACATTCATGTGAGAGAGTTAGTTTGTTACGTACTCCGTACTTGGTTTGTTCTTCTTTGGATTTTCTATTATTTAGTTAATTAGATTTGTAATTTGGTGGATGATTGATTTTTGTAGGGAACAAATAATTGTCAATTCCCTTTAATATTTGGTTGCAATTGTGATTGCTTGGTTCTATTATTGGTTGTTTGTTAGAAGAAAGGGAATAATATTGATATAATTTTACTTTCTCATTTGTGTTTGGAAATTATAGAAAAAGAAATGTTAATTATTTCATACGAGTAGTTCAGAATGAATCTCTAATTTTGGTGATGTATGTTATTAGAATATAAATCATTTGTCAGTCCAGCTCTACTTCATTGTGTAATGTCAATTTTCATTTATTAATTTTTCCCCAATTTGGTCTCTGGATTGATTTAMTGCCCTCATATTATATGACAGAGTACATGGCTTGTAATTAGGGAAGAGAGAAAGTGAAAATTTACTTGATTATATCTTTCTGTCTTTCTACTTTTCTAGTGTTTGTATAAAATGGTTTTCTTTTCTAGTTAATGTCTTAATGATTCCAGTCCTGCTAATGCAATTATGAGTTGAACAATCTTATTGAATCCATTCTAACATTTATCATACTAATGTTTTCTCGTCCTTTTGGAATTTGTCTCTCCTTCAGTGTAATACAATTGATATGCAAGAGGCTCAATCTGTTGTACACCAGGGTGTACTGAAGAAAGATACACCTGGTGGTTTTCCAGGTAGCATGTACAAGTCAATGGCTGTTTGTACATCTCTTGTGCCGCATAGGATTCAGGTTCATGTTAGACACGCTGGTAAGACATAAAACCACAAGATTCAAACCATTGTTGGTATTATGTCGTTAGGATGTAAAAAATCTCGTAGGAACATAGCAGCATTGCCAAGGCATTGTATTTTTTTTTTTATTCCTAATTCCAAATGTTTAGAACAAGATTACTCCTTCATTTTTCAGTGGATTTCAGCTGTGAAAAGGATGTAATTTTTGTACAATAAAGACAAGGATAAGATGCTACTTTCTTTTAGATTGATGAAAGCGAAATTGTTGGCTGCAAATGTAAATGAAATCGTTGCTACAACCACAAATATGACGTAGTTGTATAGTTGTATTTGCTTGTTATCTTGTATTATATCTGAACATGTATTGGATCATTAAATTGTATGTTAGTTAGGCTTCACTTTTTTTTTACTCCAATAACAATTATTGCCAGTGTGATCTTTTCTTTTTTGGCTTTTGATTACAACCACTTCTTAATACTGATGTTAAGCAATGATAGAAACTTTGATGTTGTGGAACAAGCTGGCCAATGTGGTTGTGTGCTTGCTACTGATGTTGGTATACTATTTTGGTTGGCAAAAATTTTGTGACCGGTCACGCCATCATGTTATTAGTTGATCATGTGACCACCTTTTTTCGTTTTTCTTTTTTGACGTGAAAATAGCAATTAATTACGAAATATTACCAATTACATTAGATAGGACTATATCCGGTACTTCTTCAATCCAAACTCTAAAATTATCAAAATTACAACTACTATTAACAAGCCTATGAGCTACTTTATTTCCACTTTCCTAACAAAAGAGGAGAAAGAATTACATWGAGTACCAAATTGTTGGATATCTAGGAGTAGAATTCCCAAAATATGACTTGTCTGCACATTCGTTGCGGAGCAAATGAAAGAGTCGAATGCAACCTGTCTCGAGAATCATTCTTCGAATACCCGCCTCCCAAGCCCGTGTGACCACTTTCTTTTTTTACTATAACGGGGCATTTGATATGAGGTATTATGGGGTAGAAATGAGATTATTAATTTTTAGTTTATATTTATGTTTGGTAAATGGGAATTAGGTTAGCAAGTGGAAATGAACTTAGGACTATTCAGCTCTTATCCCTTGTGTTTTATTACCTACTCCCTCCTTTTTTTTAGTTGTTTCTCTTTTCATTTTGAGATGTTTTTAAATAGTTATTTCAAACCAATTTAAAAATAACCTTTTTACTGTTGACCGATTATAATTACTCTAACATTAATAAATTACTCTTTTATAAATTCAACCTTCGTTACTTTACCTAATCAATTCACCCAATTTTTTTTCTTTAAAAATTTACACTCACACATTTACTCTTTTACCTAAGTTATTCAACTATTTTATCTAACTTACTCAACTATTTTATCTAACTCAATCAAATTTTAAACAACGTGCCAAATTGGTATGAAACATTTTTTTAAAAAAAGGATGGAGTATTTACCTAGGGATAGGTAATAAAACGATGGGAATGAAATTATTTTGATGAAAAGACTAAAATATCCTTAACTATTAATTGATATTATACCTTACCCCACTTATGAAAGGGTAAATTAATAAATTTTAAATTTAATCCCACATACTCCGTACCAAATATGAGATTTCAAAATTTTCAATTTTACTGTCACTAACGTGCCTAACAAAGGATTAAAATTAGGGAAATTTGGCAATAATAAGTACCTAATTTCCGGGCACTTTTGAAAACAAATGCGAGTACCTAGATTCGATATTATTTTACTTAAATACCGAGTTTTGCCCAATTTCATTGAAATCTTTACCAACGAACACTGGAATCAACAAATATGTTTGCATGTATTGACCATTTTACCCTTCCTTACATTTAAACCCCCATACACCCCCCCTTTTCGACCCTTCCTTCTCTCCCTTCTCCCACGACACTTTTCTTTCTTCTTCATCTCTCCTCTTTTTTTTCTTCCTTCCTTTATTTCTTCTTTTCTTCTTCTTAATCATCGTCAAAATCACTGATTCTTACCATTTCGCAACACACCAATTTGTACTATCCCACAAGAAACCAATTCGTAGCAGCTCACATCACACCACCTCGTAGGCCCAATTTGAAGAACCATTACACCTACAATCCCAAATTTGAATAACATCTCACCACCACCTAAAACAACCACACTCCAATTCAACAACCATTACAAAAACCAATTCAAAAACCAATTTGAGCACCAATTCAAGGTGTTTTTGGTTCTTGCGGTGGTTGTAGTTAGAGCTGTGCAGGAAATTACGATTCCGAATTTCCGATACGGTTTACGAATTTTTTTTTTCCGAAAATCCGGATATCCGTTCCGGATTTTTGAAATTCGGAAAATCRGATCGGATATCCGGTTTTAAAAACCGGAAATCCGGATCGGATCCGGAATCGATTTTCAGAAATCCGRATATCCGGATTTCCGATTGTTTTTTAAAAAAGATGGCAGATTTTGTCATTTTGGGCTTATAGCCTTATAGTAATTAGAATGGGCCTTATAGTAACTACTAGTCTACTACTCTGATTACTCTCAGCCTCTCACACTCTCTCTCACATACTCACTCAAAACTCACTCAAAACCCTAGAATCGCTGAATTGAAACTCACTCGCCGAGTCGCCGTCGCTGCTCAGTGCTCACTCGTCGTCGCTGCTCACACCGCTGCCTTCGCTGCCTCAGTCGCGCCGTCGCCAGCAGCCCAACAGCCCAGCGATTCGCTGCTCACTTGCTCAGTCGCGCAGCCCAGCAGCCCAACGATCCGGATTTCCTGCACAGCCTGCTCGTGACTTCATGTGTTACACAGAAGACAATGAGAAAGCCAAACAAAGCTCAAACTCTCAGTTCTCTCGCCAATATATATAATGTTTCTAATGGCTGCTGCTAATGTGAACATCAAATGAACTAAGTAATGCAGTTAATTATGTTGGAAATAAGGCTAGTAACAAAGCATTGGATTTAACTCGACTTAAAAAAAACAATGAATTTAATTCGGAATCGGAAATTCGGATTTTCTATCCGAAATTCGATATCCGGAAATTCGGAAATCCGAATAATTCAGATCGGATTCGGAATGAAAAATTCGTTTCCGAAATTCGGATATCAGGAATCTATCGGAAAAATTCCGGTTTCCGGTTTTGCACACCCTAGTTGCAGTGACGATTTTAAGTGGAATAAGTAAAAAAATTATTTTGTGGAGTTTTTGGGAGATTGTTTTGGTATTATTAAAATGAATTTCATCTGTTTTTTTTTGGCAAATATTATTTTTATTTTTGGCTATTTTTTTGGTTTTTTTTTGCTAAAATTAAATTTCACCTTGTTTTTGGTGATTTGTGGCCGATTTTTTTTTGTTGTTTGTGGTTTAATGTTTTGGTGATATTTGGACAAATTTTTCGGTGCTTGTTGGGTTCCTTAGGTTTGAATGATGACAAACAATGAAACAAGAAACAAGTTGATACAAGTGTGAAAATAGTTGGTCTGGAACCAGCTATATTGATGCACTATTTCCCCAGACAAGTTATTGCTTATTTGAGATATGTGTTGAACTAACTTGTCTGTATATAGGGAATAGTTGATTCTATAATATTCCATGTGCTTGTTAGGAATCAGCAGGAATGTTTCCCGACTGTCGTGCTGAAACAGTCAATACTACCTTGCTATATATTATTACCTTAGCATTAGTGCAGCGAGAGGAGTAGGGTCCAAGACTTGAAACATGAACGCCTTTCAAAGAAGATTCAAAGAAAGAAGAAGAAGAACTTGATCAAATCAAGGAAGCGTCAACGCTTCAAGACTTGAAGAACATGAAGATAGGACATTAGGTTTATTTTGAGTATCTTAAGTCTTCATGTAATGTGTAAATGTGTTTGTCTGTATGAACTTGGGTTTGATATTAAATAAGTTTTAAGTGTGAAAGGAGGTTATTAATATTGAACAAATGTTACATATTTATAAACCTACTGTTCAGGGAAACAGGTTAAGGAATCATTTACACTAATTGATCAGGGTAACAAGTTGCGGAACCAATTTCACTAACGAATGAGGTAATGCGGCTGCGAGTTTGAAAAGAGTCTAAAAATATTTTTCAAAGATTTAATTTGAAATATCACAGCAACCGAGAGATTTTAGGATAGAATATTTGGTTGCCAAAGTTCTAGGAGTATATATTTTATTTGATTTTATCTTTGGATGAATCAGAATAAATATTACTTCCTAAAATCACAATTGACTTGTTTCCAAGGATTTTATTTTAGAAAACTAGGGTTTGGACATTCCTTATGTCAACCCCGTATTTTCTTTTATACTACTAGCCGTTGCACCGCGCGCGATGCGCGCGGTGCCCGGACGGGTTGTTTAATGTTAGTTTAACGAATGAACTGTTTCCTCATAAATTCAATGCACGATTGATATTACAAGAATTGAGTATACGTTGGTACTACTAAATTATAAATGATATAACCATATTTACAAAACTAAACATCTAAAACTAAACTACATCCAGTAAAAAAAAATAAAAATATTTATAGAGATTTTGATCTTCTAATAAAATTCATCAATGCTCAATGATGTTACTAAAAAATCTGTGGCATTCTTCCGATTACAGAATTCTTTTGCAAGAGTCACGTAAAATTAATTGAAAGATACACATGCAGCACCCATCATACATTAGCAATCCACTGCAAATATAAGTGAAACCAGGAATCAATTCTCAATTCTTATAGTTAATCAAAGAAAATATAATTGAAAGCGTAGATGGCATATTAGCATATCATACTGGAATCCATTGGAGGACAATGTGATTGTGCTACTTGCATGCTAAATACAGTGTCCCCTTGACATTTGGCTCATTTCTCTTATCCTGAAATCAAACAAGAAATATTTCAAAAATTATGGCCAAAATACTCAGTGAATTCTAAGCCAATAATTGTCAATGTGATAAACAAGGCCACTAAATACTACTATGCGTTCTATTTTCCCTGTACTTGGATCTCTCATTCCATTTTCTCAACTCTAGAAGAGAGATTAAAAAGAAGAGAACAACGATAGCAGTCTTAGCACACATCAACAAATGAATCAAAGCCATTGAATCATTTTTGTTAGAAAGTCAATGTCTATCCTTACATTAAAAGTTTTATAGCTACCCTTATCTGAATTTGAAATGGGGAACTGGTTTTTACGTTGGCATCAACATACATCTGAACATAATTCATTGCAAATTGTAGAAGTTAGTGTCTTAATAATTAGAGTTTTTATGGAAACAATGGTCAAATATAATCTCAACCTCCCTAAATGGTTCAAACAACAAACTAAAAAAGTTGAAACATAATGCTAGTGCAGGACGTGTAAGCATAACTTACGCCACAGTGTTGACTCTCTACAAATGGAAACTGGGAATTGAAGCAGCCAAAAGCATAACAATTATGTAACTTTATCACACAAATTTCAGCAATCACAGCATCGATAGTGGGAATAGATGAGTGATATGCAGAGACTCCAAAGACTGAAAAACATAAGTTTTGAACAGATATGTACCTGAGTCAGCCCGTCACTACCACTTGTTACTACTATTGTCCTCCTGGAATAGCAAGAAATATCAATTCAAATCCATATCAATGAAGCCAAGAAATGCATGCTGAGAGTGGATGTGCCCTTACTCTTGTCCCACTATCATCGCTTGCTATCATAAGAACCTTCAGTTCCACCATCAAGTACTATAAATCAATATGAAAAAAACAAAGTCTTAACTTAGCATGAATTGAGAGAAAACTCCGTCATAAGAGAGGTAACAAAGGACTGAGACAGAAGAAAGCTCCGTCATTAAGTACTGGAGAAAAGCTCCGTCATAAGCTCCGTCTGCCTCGTTGCTGAGAAAAACAAAAACAATAGAATCAGTAAGCACTCTGGAGATGGAAAATCTATCTGCTGCATGACTGATCTTTTTTCTATAAATAGCAAAATTAACTACTCTGCGATCCGGTTCCATGTTCATACCAAATTGGTCACACAAAAATGCTCCATTCTTGTAGCTGATTTGAGCATGTCTTTCTGAAACCTGCGTTGAGAAGAAAAAATACAAAAGTTATCAATTATATGCAGTATTAAAAACCGAGAGAAAAATTCAGGAAATAAAAAAATAGTTTGCGTGTTGCAAAGATGAAAGGAAACAAAGATCTATTCACTAATGTGCCCATATGAATGACTACTAGGTCGCGCTGGGTGGCGAGTGTACTTTGTGATGTGAAGTAAACAAGATTCATGGTTCATACATAAGCTTGAAAAATTCTTGAATCTGAAGGATCGATTGCTCTGGGACTTAAACAGCAGGCTATGTTCCTTCGTTCACTTTGGCATTATAGATTGGTATAAGTTAACTATTGAATTTTCCATTAGTGGATACTATGACTGCATAGTGGAAGGACGAACCTTAATTAGGATGTTATTATTAAGTATTAACCCTAGTTAAGTAGCTTAAAAAAGTATAGGAAGCTGGATTGTACTAATTTAATGAACTCATCTATGAAGCTGTTGCTCCTTTCTTCACCAAAAGACAGATAAGATGATATTACATGCGGTGACGACAATGCTACAAATAACCAGGGAATTCTCATCAGATGCTCTCCTGCATATAAACATAGTTTATGCATATCAGAATAACATGCTTTGAACAGAGAAAATTCTCGTGTAAGTACCAACACTCCTATTGCAGTAACACAGTAGCAGTATATAAACAGAACTATACGAACCTTTTTAAAGAGATATCATGCTAAAATCTATGGCCGTGCCAATTTTATCCTCAAAAAGTTTCTTTAGTAATTATAAAGTTTTCCGAATCCACTTATTACCATTTACCATGCTGCATTGGAGCATTAACAAAAAAAAACTTACTCGAAGATTGTGCCTGGCGATAACGAAGATTAATGTACTTCAAAATATAATGATTGTTAGCATAATTTGTTATAGACCAGAAAGGTTCAGATGCTTTCTATGCATATTAAGCCACGAGGTCATCAATTAATTCTATCGTGTATCAAACGGGTTGCATAAAGTTCATATACAATTTCAATACTTTGCCAGTTTGCCTTTAATCTCATGTATGCAACTGTGTTAGCATTAATGCAGGTAGGCTTCAAATGTGCACAGCCAAGTTGATGGAAAACAAAATCATCCAGACTCAACAGTATGTGAAAGTGAGTGGATGTAATAGAAGAGATAAGTAGGATACCCAATATAACGGCTCATCTTCCTTTCTACTCAAACATATAGGTTCTGAAGCATCATTGTCAAGGGAGAAGAAACCATCTGCAAAACAAATTAACGAACGAATTTATCATCTAGAAGTGGTCCTACAATTTCTGATTCAATAAAAGAACAAATACATACTGTCCTTAAGAGACGCTCCAAGGCATCATCATCGGAACATCTCTGCAGTTGTTGCTTGCCTGACATGCATATTAAAGAGTTCAGCATTGGTTGTATTCAAACAATGATTTTATTTTAAAAAAAGCAATGAATTATAAGACACAGTAGTACATTTTGTGCAATACATAGTAATACAATGTGCAACACTCTTCATTAAATCATTATGAGTATCCTCATCGACGCGCTTATAGTAATTAGATTCACGAATTCATTCTTTGTCACTTCATGGTGTGGCAATTTGCACATAAGGAAATCATGTATAAAAAGACATATATGAACTTTAAACTTACCTTTTCTGATAACCTGCAGTGTGGTACCCTTCCTTCAAGATTTCCACGTAAAGAAGTAGTAGAATTATTACTCTAATAAACTTGTATGCAGAATATATTCATGATGAACATTTTCGAATAATGATGGTGAAAGGAGAATCTGACTTCAAAAAATTTACGTAGAGCATATATTTCAGCCGATACATATGAATCAAAAACTAAAATCTGGTAGTAAAAGGAGATGTTGATCAGGCTTCCATATATATTATAATATGAAGGAATAACAATCTGAGGAGAATTAGGGATTCCTATAAGAAGTCGTTGGACGAGTCGATTGAGATACAAAAGACATGATACCAACAGATAACAAGAGGGTGGCTTACATCAGCTCCTATCCTTGCTGACCATATATAATATCACAAGTGTAATGCATTTAATAAGTCATCGTTATCCTATGTTGATCGAAATTATTGGGGCAGTCATCTTCCTGAAATTCTTCAGTAGATAAATAGCTTCATTCAGGAGCCCTTTCTCAGAGAAACCTGTATATATAATATTTTTTAAAAAATTGTAATTTTTTAGCATACCCTCATACTAAGAACACAAACGTAATTATTGGCCATCTAACAAACAACTTATACAAGAACACAATCAGAATCATATGAAATGAGAACCAATGTTTTTATATTTATTTGATATATTCATTCATCATAGTAACATGAAAAAATAATGAAAAAACAATAAATCCCTAAAATCTAGCACAGACACCACATTTCCCAAATTAAACTAAGCCAAGAATTAAGAATAGTTGTAAAATGTGAACCTAGTTGTTGTCGTCTTTGACAACTTGTTTTTAAAAGGAATTCAACAGTTGTAAAACCCAAATTTTTAAGCTGTTAACAAAAATCACCACCTTATGAACATTCGTTGTTTCATAGCTGGACTTGCAATAAACTAATTCCAGCCATACTAATAGACAAGCATATGGTAATTAGATTAAAAAAATTGAATCCCGAATTCACCACTCAAATCATCACCAGAGACAAAATAATCCATCAAAAACAATTCTTGCCATGCTTAAACAACAGTCTCACCAAAGCAGATTAGAACTACACTTAAAATATAAATACAGTATTCAAATGTTCAATCCCTTAAATCAACTACAGAATCCAACACACATTACATAACTGATAATGTTATAATCCATAGTCAGAATCAATCATGTGATATAATCATATTTTATAATGATTTAAAAAAGTAAATTGTATGATAATACCTTGAAATTTTATGTGGTTATTGTTATTCTAATAGGATGGTGCTGCAGCCATAGTTGCTCAACGTGGTTCCGCCTCTTCTGCTGCAAAAACAGAATAATTGAAATTTCGAGAAATTGCTTCAAATTCACATCAAAATAGAATCAGTAAACATATCAGGATGAAATTTTGGCCACAATTTCTAAATATCAATTAACAACCTAACAATAAGCAAAATGACACTCACAACAATCATGAATTATCATCCAAAACGACTTTAAAAGCATAAAACAAGTATCAAGTACTAAACTGCCAGAAATCAGCAAAAAGATCCAAAAAAATCTACAATAAAACCGCTAAAATTCATGCTTTTAGATCAAATCTAAAATCTAAACGAAAATCGTAATCTAAAATTAAACCGAAAATCATGCTTTAAATTAATAATCAAAGAGTTTAGATCAGCTTGCATTACCGTTGATTGTCATTGAACTGATGATGATGGCGAAAATTCTACTGAAACCAAATCTTGACTTGTTCTGAGTATCTGCAATGCATTTCAAAGATGAAAACGTGAGCTTCGTAGTACTGGAAGTACAAGATTGTAGGAAAAGAGAGCTCTGAGCCTAAGAATGAACCKAGAGAAAGAGAGAAGGGTAGCAGCCATAAGAGCTYTGAGCATTCTGGAGCAGTAAGGCGGGAGGTTGAAGAAGGAACATTTGGGTCAGCGATGGAGGACGAAGAGTGAGAGTGGCGTGAATGTAGATAATAAGAGACTGAAAAATCAAGAATGAAGGACAAAAGAAGACGACATAGGGTTTGGGGTTTTAAGTTAGTGGGTTTTGATGTGGGCTTTGGGGGATTGAGTTGAGTGGATCTTTGGGAGACTTAACTGTGTGGGCTTGGGTCGTGGGCTAAGGGTGTGGGCTGATGAGGGCTTTGATTGCTGGGCTGCGGTGGGGCCTCATACACTGTTCATATTGTTCATTGCAACAGTAAACTGCTTATAAACTTTTTATATTGTACTGATTTATTAACTTATTAATTGTCTATATTAAATGTGTTAAGTTAATTTCGGGACGAAACTTATTTTAAGGGGTTGATTGTAACACCACGTATTTTTATACTTATTATTTAATAATTCTTTATATTAAACTATTTTGTAAAAAATTATTTATATACTATTTTTATTAAAATAATTCTTTTGTTCTCACTTTGACCCTTGAAGGGATAAATTATCCTAAATAAGATAAATTAAATTGATAAAAATAATTTATTAATTTTTTTTTGTTTTATTAATAAAAAAAGGAAAAGAAAAAGGGTTATCACGTTCAAAGAAAAAAGGGTATAAGCGTTGAAGTTTGCCTTCTTCAGCCGCATAGCAGTCTTCCTTGTGATTTTCTTCTCCTTAATTGTATATCCATCCATTGCTACACAAACATGTAAGTTCTAATCCTAAGTTTAATTTTGTTATTATTATGGTTAATTTTTGAATTTGAGTATTAGTTAAAGTTAGGGTTCTTAAACTGAATTGGTTTTGGGAAAAAGAATTTTGTTATGTGAATTTGGGTAGTAAGTCATGTTTGGGGTTTATTGTTGGTTGGATATTATGTATCTTAACAATAGTAAAAGGGAGGATGGCAAGTTACTGTTCATATGAATAGTGTCCGGACGTAATTGCCCCAGTCATTTTCAACAAATTACAAGCATGCCATCCCATTCATTTTCCGCTTCAATCGACTTCCTCTCAACACTTTCCCTTACCTCTTCCCATTCAATTACTCCCATCCACTTTCCCCGACTTCCTCCCACCACTTTCCCTTGCGTCTTCCAACAAATTTCCCCGACATTTTTGTCGCCGTTTTCGTCACCGTCATGCCGGTTTTCGCCCATAGTCACGCCGTTGTGGTTAGGGTGGNAATGAAAAAATTCGTTTCCGAAAATTCGGATATCCGGAAATTCGGATCGGAAAAATTCCGGTTTCCGGTTTTGCACACCCCTAGTTGCAGTGACGATTTTTAAGTGGAATAAGTAAAAAAATTATTTTGTGGGAGTTTTTTGGGAGATTTTTTTGGTATTATTTTAAAAATGAATTTCATCTTGTTTTTTTTGGCAAATTATATTATTTTTTTAATTTTTGGCCTATTTTTTTTGGTTTTTTTTGCTAAAATTATTGTTAAATTTCACCTTGTTTTTTTGGTGATTTGTGGCCGATTTTTTTTTTGTTGTTTTTTGGTTTAATGTTTTGGTGATATTTGGACAAATTTTTTCGGTGCTTGTTGGGTTCCTTAGGTTTTGAATGATGACAAACAATGAAACAAGAAACAAGTTGATACAAGTGTGAAAATAGTTGGTCTGGAACCAGCTATATTGATGCACTATTTCCCCAGACAAGTTATTGCTTATTTGAGATATGTGTTGAACTAACTTGTCTGTATATAGGGAATAGTTGATTCTATAATATTCCATGTGCTTGTTAGGAATCAGCAGGAACTGTTTCCTCGACTGTCGTGCTGAAAACAGTCATATACTACCTTGCTATATATTAACCTTGTTACATGTGCAGCAAAGGAGTAGGGTCCAAGACTTGAAACATGAACGCCTTTCAAAGAAGATTCAAAGAAAGAAGAAGAAGAACGTTGATCAAATCAAGGAAGGCTTCAACGCCTTCAAGACTTGAAGAACATGAAGATAGGACATAGGTTTTATTTTGAGAATTATCTTAAGTCTTCATGTAATGTGTAAATGTGTTTGTCTGTATGAACTTGGGTTTTGATATTATAATAAGTTTTAAGTGTGATAAAGGAGTGTTATTAATATTGGAACAAATCGTTACAATATTTATAACCTACTGTTCAGGGAAACAGGTTAAGGAATCAGTTACACTAATTGATCAGGGTAACAAGTTGCGGAACCAATTTCACTAACGAATGAGGTAATGCGGCTGCGAGTTTGAAAAAGATGTTCTAAAAATATTTTTCAAAGATTTAATTTGAAAATATCACAGCAACCGAGAGATTTTAGGATAGAATATTTGGTTGCCAAAGTTCTAGGAGTATATATTTTATTCTTGATTTTATCTTTGTGATGAATCAGAATAAAATATTACTTTCCTAAAATCACAATTGACTTGTTCTCCAAGGATTTTTTATTTTAGAAAACTAGGGTTTTGACATTCCTTATGTAACACCCCGTATTTTCTTTTATACTACTAGCCGTTGCACCGCGCGCGATGCGCGCGGTGCCCCGGACGGGTTGTTTAATGTTAGTTTAACGAATGAACTGTTTCCTCATAAATTCAATGCACGATTGATATTACAAGAATTGAGTATACCGTTGGTACTACTAAAATTATAAATGTATATAACCATATTTACAAAACTAAACATCTAAAAACTAAACTACATCCAGTAAAAAAAAAATAAAAAATATTATAAGAGATTTTGATCTTCTAATAAAATTCCATCAATTGCACAGATGATGTTACTACCAAAATCTGTGCATTCTTCCGATTACAGAATTCTTTTGCAAGAGGTCACGTAAAATTAATTGTAAAGATACACATGCAGCACCCATCATACATTAGCAATCCACTGCAAATATAAGTGAAACCAGGAATCAATATCTCAATTCTATAGTTAATCAAAGAAAAATAAATTGAAAGYGTAGATGGCATATTAGCATATCATACTGGAAATTCACAGAGGACAATGTGATTGTGCTACTTGCATCAAATACAATGGTCCCCTTGACATTTGGCTCATTTCTCTTTATCCTGAAATCAAACAAGAAAATATTTCAAAAATTATGGCCAAAATACTACAGTGAATTCTAGCCAATAATTGTCAATGTGATAAACAAGGCCACTAAATACTACTACTTGTCTTCTATTTTCCCTGTACTTGGATCTCTCATTCCATTTTCTCAACTCTAGAAGAGAGATTAAAAAGAAGAGAACAACGATAGCAGTCTTAGCACACATCAACAAATGAATCAAAGCCATTGAATCATTTTATGTTAGAACAGTCAATGTCTATCCTTACATTAAAAGTTTTATAGCTACCCCTTATCTGAATTTTGAAATGGGAACTGGTTTTTAACGTTGGCATCAACATACATCTGAACATAATTCATTGCAAATTGTAGAAGTTAGTGTCTTAATAATAGAGTTTTTAGGAAACATGGTCAAAATATAATCTCACCTCCCTAAAATGGTTCAAACACAAACTAAAAAAAAGTTGAAACATAATGCTAGTGCAGGACGTGTAAGCCATTAACTTTACCGCACAGTGTTGACTCTCTACAAATGGAAACTGGGAAATTGAAGCAGCCAAAAGCATAACAATTATGTAACTTTATCACACAAATTTCAGCAATCACAGCATCGATAGTGGGAATAGATRAGTGAWATGCAGAGACTCCAAAGACTGAAAAACATAAGTTTTGAACAGATATGTACCTGAGTCAGCCCGTTCACTACCACTTTTACTACTATTGTCCTCCTGGAATAGCAAGAAAATATCAATTCAAAGCTTCCCATATCAATGAAGCCAAGAAAGCATGCTGAGAGTGGATGTGCCCTTACTCTTGTCCCACTATCATCGCTTCTATCATAAGAACCTTCAGTTCCACCATCAGTACTATAAATCAAATATGAAAAAACAAAGTCTTAACTTAGCATGAATTGAGAGAAAAACTCCGTCATAAGAGAGGTAACAAAGGACTGAGACAGAAGAAAAGCTCCGTCATAAGTACTCTGGAGAAAAGCTCCGTCATAAGCTCCGTCTGCCCTCGTTGCTGAGAAAACAAAAACAATAGAATCAGTAAGCACTCTGGAGATGGAAAATCTATCTGCTGCATGACTGATCTTTTTTCTGTAAATAGTCATCAAATTAACTTACTCTGCGATCCAGGTTCCATGTTCACTACCCAAATYGGTCACAAAAAATGCTCCATTCTTGTAGCTGATTTGAGCATGTCTTTCTGAAACCTGCGTTGAGAAAAGAAAAAATCACAAAAGTTATCAATTATATGCAGTATTAAAAACCGAGAGAAAAATTCAGAAAATAAAAAAAAATAGTTTGCGTGTTGCAAAGATGAAAGGAAACAAGATCTATTCACTCAGATGTGCCCCATATGAATGACTACTATGGTCGCATGCTGGGTTGGCGAGTGTACTTTGTGATGTGAAAGTAAACAAGATTCATGGTTCATACATAAGCTTGAAAAATTCTTGAATTCTGAAGGATCGATTGCTCTGGGACTTAAACAGCAGGCTATGTTCCTTCGTTTCACTTTGCATTATAGATTGGTATTGAGTTAACTATTGAATTTTCCCATTAGTGGATACTATGACTGCATATTGTAGAAGGACGAACCTTAATTAGGATGTTATTATTAAGTATTAAGTATTAACCCTAGTTAAGTAGCTTAAAAAAGTTATAGGAAGCTGGATTGTACTAATTTAATGAACTCATCTATGAAGCTGGTTGCTTCCTTTCTTCACCAAAAAGACAGATAGATGATATTACCTGCGGTGACGACAATGCTACAATTAAACCAGGGGAATTCTCATCAGATGCTCTCTTGCCATATAAACATAGTTTATGCATATCAGAATAACATGCTTTGAACAGAGAAAATTCTCGTGTAAGTA
>SNQN01004311.1:0-39411 GCA_008642245.1 Bassia scoparia
TGTGTTTTATTAAACTTAAAGAGGCAAGATATATATAAAGACATGTGTTAACAATATATCGACATGTTAATTGCACCTTATGTCTCGTTATGTCTTAGGGGTATTCTTATAATGGGTTTCCCTACACCTGGGTAGGATTTGTCTCTACAGAACTATCCTTGTTCTTAGTTAATTAAGAACAAGTTATTATAAGACATGTGATTTAGACATTTCGACGATGTCAATCCCGTTATGTTTGGGGGTTATATAGCGTTCACACTACACCCCTGTAGGATCTATTCTTCTACAACCTCCCTTGTTTTCATTAAATTAAAACAATGATTTTATAAGACATGTGATTAACATTTCGACATGTATCACTTATGTCTCGGTGTGATTATAGGTTTCCAGGACTGTACACCCTGGTGGAAATTTGTCTCTACAAACCTACACCTCCGTATTTATTAATTTAAAACAAATTATTATATCAGACATGTGGATTAACTATTTCGACATTTAAATCCACTTATGTCTTGTGGGGTTTAATATGTTCCATAACACCCCCTGGTAGCAATTGTCTCTACAAGAAACGTACCCTGTGTTTATTATCAGTTACACAATCAATTATAAGAGAAATGTGATTAACATTTCGACATGTTATTCATCTGTTATGTCTTGGGGTTTTATACGGTTAGTCACACTACACCCTAGTGGTAAGGACCCGTATTTGTCTCTACCTAATACCTACCACACGTTAGTTATTAAATTAAAAACAATATGATTTGATAAAGCGATTAGATAAAGCATGATGATTAACATTGACATACTTAATTCACTTATGTCTTAGGGGTTTAGTAGGTTACACTACAAACCCTGGTAGGATTTGTCTTACCAAACTACCCTTGTTTTATTTAATTTAAAACTAATTATTCATAAAGACATGTGATTAACATTGTCAGTCGACATGTTAGATAACGACTTATGTCTTGGGTGGTCTTTATAGGATCTTCAACTACTACCCCTGGATAGGATTTATGTCTCTACAAACCTGACCCCTTGTGTTTATTGAATAAAAACAATAGTTAATAAGACATGGTCGAATAATGCAGTTTTCGACATGTTAATATCTTATGCTTAGGGGGTCTCCGTATAGGTACACCCTACACCCCTGGTGAGGGATTTTGGGTTTTTCTAGCATATCCTGAGTGACCTATGATGAGTTTGTATTTAATTTTAGAAGGAATTGATATGATTAAGACTATGTGTGTAAGCATTTCCAACAAGTTAATCAATTAGTTCTTTGGGGTGTTATAGGGTTCCACCTAACACCGTAGGTTTGTTTCACAAGTATGCATTTATGAAAAATACAATTATGAACCAGTGTCACACGGTAGAAATGATCCCCTGTGCTCTGTTGAGATCGTCGTGCCTAGTTAGGATGATACCTACTAATCAAATCATTCCATAACCCAACTCCAATTAACGTTAATTCTCTGCTCAATAGAGCAGGCTTACATGTTGATATTATCTATCAGGTTTACTATGGTACACACATTTAACATTTACAAAATAATATCATGTTTTTTAGCTCTCTTGGCATTCTAGCCTTTAGAGGTTTATAAGTGTCTTTTTTACTAGACTACAGAGCTCACAATAAGACGTCAATAGTAAAGATTGGAAAATGTAGGTGTTACACCTATTTTGATTTAAACACCAATTCAAAGGCTTATGTAAATTAGATCGATGAAAAAATATTTAATTCTTATTAGAATTAAGATTAGCCCAGAAAATGCTTGAGATAAGCTCTGAAAATCTTAATTGAGGTCACTAGTATCACAAGAAATCATCGGCACATTATTCCATGTTCGAATTCTTTGCAAAAAAGGTCAAGGAGATAGGTTTCAAATACAGCGTTAGTCTAGCTGAATAACTTGCAAAATTTATTACATCTAAAATTAAGGGGAGAGAAGAATCAATCCTTGGCTTCCAAATTTCTGTTGATGAGTGTTAATACTGACTCGAGGCTTGAAAACTAGAAGTGTATGTGGGGAAAACGCACTGGGGAAGAGCACGCAAGATTCGGCTGGTAAAATACAAGTACTTGACCGAGATATTTTGAACGGGGGGGTCTCAGTTGATTTGGTGTGATTGCCCACATTGGGTGGGACGTACAGGCCAAAATATCTTGTCAGAAGGGCCAAATGATTTGGAAGGACTCCATGCAAGTAAATAAACGGCTAATCGAGGTTGGGTCAATCCAAGCGATATTCATGGTCGATGGAGCTTTCATGAGTATGGACATCTAACGTCTAGTCTAATGTATGACACTGTCTAGTAAGAGCTGAGGCTTGCCCATATTGTTAACGCTCTAGAATGTTTATATAAGGCACTAAAACAATCTACCAGCCAGGTAATCACGAAATTACCAGCTTCTAAATGTTCATATGCTATCTCTGGAGAATTGTCTCTGACACACTCCATGGAAGGGGTTAACTCGCTGGATGCCCCCAGGGAGGTCACTGTTTGTGTAGGTCGACGAAGAGAGGAAGTATCAGGCAGAGCACCGGCGCACTTTGGTGAGTTGCACCTGAGGTTCAGCAAGGACGCAATGTAATTGTACACACTTACTATTACTACTGAATAATTAATTTAAAATCTAAAATGTAAGCAAAAAATTAAAAATAACAGAGGAGATCGGCGATAGGGAAGGTAGGGCGAAAGTGGGGTCTCTACTTTAGCGAACCTACCATCGTGGGTACTATCTTCATTCTAACGCGCTAGACGGACCAATATTAGTAAAGGAGGAAGTTATTCACGTCGAGAACTCAACCGGAGTTAGGCGGAGTCTCCGATTGCTCACTAGATCAGTCGTCCATAGCGAACTAGATGCTAGACGTCTTGTTGACGCTCATGACTAGTTTGGTTTCGGCGTTTGAAATGCTCACACGCTTGTCGCCGATATTTTATGGTGAGTGAGGTTGGTGGGGTTGTCTAATCAATGGTTTGTGGTGGTGGCTAAGTGTGGTGGTGGTGCTGGAGGGTGTGTTGTGTGCAGATGGATACTGTGTGGGGCGTTGTTAATGTGGTTTAGCTAATCCTGTGGTGGTGAGATTTAGAGTTATGGGTGATTGTGAGTTAGGAAAAAAAGAGAGAGGAGGAAGTGAGGGAGTAAGGGTAATTAAGTAATTAAGTTATGTATTGCGGGCGTGATATAACACAACCCATCAAGAAATCCCTCTTTCAGCAAAACTGTATATATAAGGTGGCTTGAGTTCCTTTTGCCCTAGTCACTTCTATTGCATTTTATTTCCATATGTTGTTTGCAATTAAGCTCTAAAACGGTTCAACGTTGGTAATTTGTGCAGCATGTTGCAAAGCGTTCTGGAAATAAGAATGTAGCGTATCCATTTCCTACAAGCCATGGGAGGGGTGGCAGATGGTGAGGAAGAGAGAAGCAGCGATGGGGGAGGGTTGGGGGTGGGGTTTTAACGGAATATTCTTTGACAATTGATTTAATTTAACGGAATATTCTTCAATATACCCATGGTTGGGAATTAGATCGAGTACAACTCATACCTATTAAAGAGATTAAAAAACTCATACCTACCAAAGAAAATTCACAGAAACTCATACCTACCAAAGGAAATTTTTCTATGAAAAGTGGCCACGTCATTAGCCAATAGTGAGTGTGTGTCTGTGTGACGAATTAACCAATTATCAAAACTAGTTAGTTAAAATAGTCAACACTTGTTTAAAACTTAAAAGTAGTCATCAACACTTAGTTTGCCGGATAAAATACTTGTATAAAATAATTTGACTATTTTTTTCTTGAAATAATTAAAAAAATTCTTAATATAAGAAAAATATTTTTCACTTGACCTTTACAAATGCCACTAAACGTGAGTAGCTCTAAGTATAYTTCACCTGAACGTGGATGCCATCAACTTGGTGTAATATAATGCATAYATTCATCAAAAATGTCATTTTCTGGAATCATTCTTGCAACATCACTAACATGAGTATAATTTTAATTCAATTTCTTGGATTAGTGATTTAATGGTATATAACATGCTATTTTTGCGAAATTATTACACTTCTTGCAAAAATTAACTTAACATACAACATTGTTAGATTCTAATAATTAAGTTCATCTTATTATGGGTAGATTTGGCTTGTTTGGCCTCCTTTTGGTGGCCTTACAACTTTTTTACGTGCTAACTTCTAGCATGGTTGCAGCTACGGCGAGGTTTGATTACGGCGATGCACTCGACAAGAGCTTGCTGTTTTTCGAGGCACAGAGATCCGGTAAGCTCCCGGGGAAATAACGAGTTGAATGGCGTGGAGACTCTGGCCTCTACCGACGGTTATTCACAACATGTACGTATGTCATACTGTTAAGTTATATATTATATTCCTGTGCTCAACCAATTAGCTTAAGCTTTTGGTTGAGGCCCCAGAATATAATATATACTCTAACACATACTGTACATAACATATCAATTGATATAAGACCATCTTCTTAATGGAATGATTTGAGTTTGAGAAAATTTGTATTTCCTGAAACTTAACAGCTATTAGACTGTCAACATTTATCAGTTTAAATGTGTGTTTGCATCAAAATTTGGTTATTTTGCGCATGACAGAGATTCATACTAATGGTGAGAGTTTGGTTATGTTGGTATGGTGGACTTAGTGGGAGGGTACTATGAAATGCAGGGGAATCATGTGAAGTTCCGGCTTCCGTGGCATTCATGTCAACTAATCTCTGGGCAGCTGTGATTTCAGAAACGAAAATGAGACTTGCTAATCAGATGGAACATACCTTCAAGCGATTAAGGTGGTGGGGAACAGACTATTCATTAGGCTCACTTGCGAGCCTAATGATGCTTTAGTGGTTGCTCATGGTCCAACTTGGACTGTAATCATATTATGCAAGTTGATACAGCCATCATGAAGCATCGTCGTTAGGTGATGCATGATTTGAATTATCTGACGCACGGCTGGATAGCCATGGGAGGAGCAGGATCACAGCTGCTCTGCGCAGCGCCGCTGAAACGCCAGGACTGACACACATCAAGCAATAGGCTTACAAGCCTCGATTCCAGCCATCCCCCGGTTCTGATGTTGCTTGCACGAACACTTCCCGCAGCTCGCTTGGCTAGCATGCTTCCTTGGCTTTTTCGGCGCTTACAATCTTCGATATCTCTACTCTTGCTCTAAACCATGCCAAAGACGGTACTGGCCATTCTTCTAATCTGTACATATGTTAAACTATGGACACTTCTGTGGATTTTGGGTTTAAGAACGACACGCCCGATCGTCACTATCAATGGTATCCGGCTACAGTAATTTTGTAAGTATTTGTGCTTTTGGATTGTCGCGGAATATGTCTCCTAAGCACATGCAAATAATGGAACGCAAGGATGTTCTGCCAATCGAAGAATGTTAGAACATAGAGGGTAGTAACGGATAATCACTCAAGGCACGGAGAAATACGCTTTCCCTTTTAGTTAAATTTC
Organism: Bassia scoparia; assembly: GCA_008642245.1. Lineage (NCBI taxonomy): Eukaryota > Viridiplantae > Streptophyta > Magnoliopsida > Caryophyllales > Amaranthaceae > Bassia > Bassia scoparia. Next base: position 5,499 of record SNQN01004311.1, read on the forward strand.
GCCCTTTAGGATCACGGGTTACCCACGAAATAACTAATTGAGATACAATGGAGAGAGCAAACTTACTTTGCTTGATCTACAAGCAAGTCAAAAGAAAAGAACTTTGTGTTTGATTTGTGAAAACACTCTTTGATAAATTTGCAAGAAGTTTCAATAGAAAGCAAGTAAACAACAATAGCCAACAAGAAATAATTCGTGTTTTTGATTTGTGTGTCAACAAATGAATCAAGCTTGGCCTTTTAAATAGGCACTTAGGAACGCTCCCAACAAGCCACATTAAAAGGAGTGTACCTCCCTAATTATGCAATCAAATGACCAAATCAAGTTCTGAGTAATGGTGTTTAAACCAATTCAACTCATTCACAACTGATTTACAACGCAAATAATATATTCATATCCAATATCAATTGCCATTAGGTGGCACCACGGACAAACAATCAAAGGGCAAAGGATAAAACCTGATCGCGCATTAACACGCGATCAGGGGCAATATGGCGTGGGGCGCCACCTGAATGGCGTGTGCGCCATTTTGGTCCAGACCAAATGGCGCGGCGCATTCTTGGTGGTTGGCGCAATTTTTGGTTCTGTTTCGTTTCTCCGCAAATTCCTTCCTAAATTGTTTTACTCCAATTAGCCCTTTGCTTTAACTTGTCGCGTTATATTTATTCAATCAAATATTTGTTCAAGGTCATTATGCATAAATGTTCCAACAGTCCTCCTCATTATGACATAAATGTTGACAAACCTCCTTTACTTTGCAAATTTCCAAATCAACATACTTTTATGCATAATAGAATATCTTAAAGATTGATTTCTACTTAGGTGTATGCACACTTAACAAATGATTCCAATCGTGGTGATGGGACAATACCCTTGAATCACACAATCCCAGAATCACGAAGGTCCACACACACAAGCACTAACAAAATTCCTTTAACCTCGATACCTTAGTAGCCATGGTAGTCCATTATCCATTCATGAGGTTCAAGTTAAAGCCCAAACTTTGAGAGGCGGCCAACTCTAACTCATATAGGTAATCTTAACGTACGATCCTGCAATTGAGTTTTCCCTTCAAAGATTCTTAAGAATTTTAATAAAATTCAGCCTCCTTATCATTGCACGAGATTGCACTAACTTGGGATGGAAAAACAGTGCACCAACCATCAAACGAATTCTAATTTCCTCTTGAATTCGAGATCCAACGTTGTATTAGACTCGAATTGATTTCCTTTTTCCATTGAAGTTGTTCAATAGGCTTAAGAACCCATCCCTTTGTTCATTTTAACCAACACTCCCTTGGCAACGTTTAGTAAACGTATCGCCAAATTGAGTTGAGACCAGAACCAAATGTTAACACCATCCTTGATCATTGACGAACATAGCTATCGTCTAACCCAATGTGTGCCTTGACTTGCATTGTAACTTCGCTTATACGCCCTTTGCAATTGTTGAAGCATATAAATGTATAGCAAAGAGGTGAACATAGGGTTTTACCATCAATCAACTCTCAACCAACACATTCTTAGCCTTCCGCTTCTTTGCAACAAGAAGCTAGAGCTTGAATTCGATGCATAGTTGAATCAGTTATACATGTGTTGCTTTCTTAGAAGGCCATGAAATGTGGCACCGTCCTCCAAGAAGAAAACACCATCACTTGTGGACGAAAATCTCCTTATTGGAAATCCAACTAGCATCTGTGTATCCTTCTAAAACCGAAGGATTCCCGGTATATGTCAAACCATAGTCCTTGGTTTTCTTCTTCAAATCGAAGCACTCTCCTTAGAGCATTCCCAATGCATCATAACTAGGATTACTAGTATACCGACTTAGTTACCAATACAAAAGCTATATTCGGTCTAGTGCTAGTCATTGCAATACATCAAGCTTCCAACGCAAGCTTGCATACTCCAAATGTGCAATGGATACCACTACTTGCGAACCAACTAATGTTCGGATCCATAGGAGTAGCAAAATGACTTTGAGTTAGACTCATTGAAACCTCTGAATCACTTTCTCAATGTAATGAGATTGTGACAAAGAAATAGTTCCTTCTCCTCTCACAATTCTTATACAGAATACATCGCTTGTTCAAATTTTCATGGAAAAGCTACTTGAGCTGAAGAAAAACTTTGGTCTTTATGATTTCATCCAAATAGTTCCAAAGTAGCCATTCGTCAACATATGCAATTATGAACTTTTACCGCTATGCATCAAATTGCTATAATAACACTTATCAGCCTGATTAATTTGAATCATTAGCCAAGACACATCATCAAATTTTGATCGCATTGTTAGGTTGCTTGTTTTTATGCCGATACAAAGAATCTAACTAACTGCAAACCTTCGTTTTCTTGTCCTTTGACTTTGAAACCCTGTTGATTCATGTACACTTCTCTCCAATTCATACTCATTAAGGAAGGCAGTTTTGAATCCATTTGTGAATTTCAAGGGACCATTGAATCGCGCTTAACGCAATTAAAAGTCTAATGGTAGCTATTCTTGCCACCGAGCATAATGTAAAGTAATCGATACGATAACTTTTGCCTAAAACTTGAGCCACTAACCGGCCCTTTTTGTGTTTTTATATGGTTCTTCGACGTCTTCTTTTTGTAACAAAAATCCACTTACACAGAGGTTGGCAACCGGGAGGTTAATGATAGAACAAGTTTTATTCCCCAGTAATGGATCCATTTCATCATTTACGCCTCTTTCAAAAAGCGGCATCATGAACTTCATGCTCATCAAAGGATTAGGATCCTCCTCCATATGGTAACAATATGAAGCCTTGAGTCCAAGAGACCTCTCCTTGACCTTCATCTAAATATAGTTGAAAATCGGTCCAAAGATTTAGCTTTTCAATTCTTTTACTTTTCCTCACTCTTCCGGAATTTGGTAGTATCATGATCATTAGTATGTCATCTACAATGGAAGAACTAGTACTCAGTTACACAGAGATGTCCTTTGGTCTAGGATCGTGAAAACCGTGTTTCTCAAATATTGGCGTCCTTTGATTCTATCTACGGGAGGGAAGAGAAACAGAAGAATCATTATGTTCTAAAACATAAAACCTATAGGCGGCTTGCTATTTTCAGCAATAACTATAAACAGCAATCAATCCTCTTTCACCCAACGTTTTACGTCTTAGGGTCAAATTACAATTGCCTACAACCCCATGCTCACTAAAGATATATTAGTGAGATTAGGACTTGTCCTTTTAGACCAAAGTTCATATGGGGTAATCTTTGTTCCTTTAGTTAGGAACTCGATTCAAAGAGAATCCCGTTAATAACATGCGTAAGCAGTTTGCTTCCCAAAACTCTACTTAAGACCCGAATTAGATAGCGGATATTACCACTATTCTTTTAAAAAAAGTCCCCCCCCTTACTAAAATTTTCTTTTTCCCGCCAACCAATAAGATCCCAAGCCCCACAGGCTCTTAGTGGATGTATAAATGGTGGGGTCGTGTTAATGAATAATAGCCATGGATTTAAAATAAGCTTGGATCAAAGTATTTCACATATCCGTACGCAGTTTCTTAATTTTAAATCAAGGTTGTAATCCCACTTCGGTCTTATAGTCTTAATTTATCAAGAGCTGTTTGATGAGTATTAGTAGAGTAAAAACTTGATGCATCATCATAATAAAGTTACAACATATTTATGCCTTATTGACTACGATAAACGCAAGGTGAAACTATGTATGTCACAATAAGTCACTGAACCACAATCTAAGCAAGTGTTGTGTCTGACAAACCTTGGGAAAAGGGGTCCTTGTGATTTTAATTTAAGCGAATGTGTTTACACTTCTCTGAATTTAAATTCGAATGGTGGATATTCTCCATTTTATGACAGTCCATATATACGATCGATTATTCACATGACATTAGAGTGATATTGTGGAAGCAGAAAGAAACAGCAAAGCATCAATAGCGAATCAAAAACTTTATTAATCATATTGAGCTTAAACATGCCATTACAAATAATAACCTGACCACATAAATACCGACCTTTAGAAAGTCCAACTTATCAAGACTCAAAACCATTCCTATAACCAAACTTATTCAGAGACCTCCGGACACAAGATTTTTCTAACTTCGGGTACAAAAACAACATTCTAAGAAGAAGAGTTTTTTCCCGATGTTAACAACAACTCTACTTGGCCTATTCTCTAGCTTGACCGTAGACATGTTTCCCATGTACAAGATTGGCCTATCTTCCAACTCCTTGAGGTTGAAAAAAATGCCTATTCTTTGCACACATGTCTAGAGGCTCCCGAATCATCCAGCAAGTATATCAACTGCACAACACAAATCTCAGAATCATAGCTACAAAATTCATTTCGTCATTTGTAAACTACATGTGTATGTCATACTTGGTTTTGAAGGACCACCTTTAGGTGATCCTTCTTTTGCCTTCTTCTTCTTCTTGGAAGGGCAATCCCTCTCAAGTATGCAGACGTCCTAAAGCATAACCAACAAGCCAAGCCTTTCGTTCTTTTGTTTCAGAGGGCAACATTTGGTTCTAGATGACATTGGATTTCTTAGTTCGCTTGACCTGACCACCTCTATCCTAGTTTATTGGCAGAATTATTATGTGGACATTGTTAGGTCCTTAACCCATCTTGAGACCCGAAATACCTCGTTCAATACGAAGAATGTGTACCCAATTGCTCCATGGTCCAATGGGTTCTACGTTTTTTTAATGTTTTAAACAAGCGTTTTAAGTTTCTCTCCAAGAGGTGTAATATATCACTGATTAGATGCAACCGCAATGGCTTCATCATCACCATTCCATGGTGCTTGACATTTGGTCAAAAATGTGATGACACATTTCATGGAATTGTTCCATTATACGCGTATTGGTTGTAGAGATTTGATACTCAAATTATCTAACAAAGGAAATTCTTATTGTACCTCGGCAAATGTATTGTGGCCTCCATAAACGCGCCTTTGATTTCCCACATTCTGATCAAGATCGAACAAAGGAACCGAAAGAGCAATTGAGGATATGACCAGACACAACGTAGTCATCGCTATCCCACTTAGCGTCGCCTTCTCACCGTTCCAAGGCTCCCCTTGTCTCGGGTGTGTGGGAGTGGTGGGTTAGGTGTTTGCACAGCACATAAACCAACGTTCATGGAGTCAATAGAAAGTGCATCTTCTTTTGCCCACCTCTAAACCCCACACCTTCGAACTTGGCCAACTTTTGGAAGTTCATGGCCATCTCCTTGAGTGAATGATGCCATATCGGAAACCAGAAACGAAAAATTCAAAAACTAAAAGATTGTTAGAACAATAGAGGGTAGTACGGGATATACTCCCAAGGCACGTGAGACAATAGCGCTTTTTACGTTTAATCTCTCGCCCTCTAGGATCAGCGGGTATTACCGACGAAATAACTAATGGATACAAGAGAAGGTAGCCAAGACTTTACTTTTGTTGATCTACAAAGCAAGTCAAGAAAAAGTTTGTGTTTGATTTGTGGAGAAATGTAAACATCTTTGAAAGAGGTTTTGCAGAAGTTTTCAAATAGAAAGCAAGTAAACAACATTACAAGATATATAATTTCAGTGTGTTTTGTGTGTGTCACAAAATGAACAAGCTTGCCTTTTATAGGCATTAGAGAAGCCTCCAACAGCCACTTAAGGAGTGTAAAAAAAAATAAGCTTGGGGTGCGAATTAGAAGATCATAGTTAACATGAGGATGGCGAAGGAGCAGGACCGTGTTACAGTTGTGTGTTGGATCGTGGGACGTCAACATCGTACATAAGTCCCCCACCCCCCGCCCTCTCCCCCTTCTGCTGCCGGCAGTACCACCCCCCCCCCCCCCCCCCGCCTGAGCGTAAATCGTCTGTGGGGTGTGAAGCGTGTCGTGTGCATATCAAAAGTATGATTAACAGAAGATTTTGTACGATGCGGGGAGATGTGGTGAGTGGGGGGCCGCCCAAAGGGTGCGAAAAATGACGGGGTGCGATTGACCGCCCCCGCCGGCACAAAAAAAGTGATGGGGGGCGTAGGAGGGGAAGCCCAGTCCGCCGCGAGCACCTAATCCATTCGGCTCAAACCGTTTGTTCTGCCGCGGCTGGAAGCCGTTATACGTAAGTTGGGGTTTATTTCGGCAGGGCTCTGAAGAAACTCCCCCAACAGTCTAAGAGTTCTGGCAAGCACCCCCTTACGCGCAAAAAAATTCAAGACTGATTTACAACAGCATAACCTATATCAAATCCTCAATATCAATTTGCATAAGTAGGCACCACGGACACAACAATCAAGCAAGGATAAACCTGATCGCAGCATTAAAACGCGATCAGGGCCCCCATATTGGGGGCGTGGGCCACTGAATGGCGTGGCGCATTTTGGTCCAGAACCAAAATGGCGCGGCGCCATTCTGGTGGCTTGGCGCCATTTTGGTTTGTTCGTTTCTTCTCCGCCATTCCCTTCCTAAATGGGTTTTTACTCCAAATTAGCCTTTGCTTTAACTTGTCCGTTTAATATTATTAATCAATTCATTTGTTCAAGGTCCATTTATGCATAAATGTTCAACAAAGAATTCTCCTAGTACAACTTTGCAATATGAATTGGTAGACTACACAACTTTTTACAAGTGACTAACTAGAAATTCGTCTTGGTGCATTGTGCAGCTTTTCTTCGTTTGCAGACACATTTGAGAGGCCAGTATGATGATTACAATATCCCAGATGCAGAAGCCTTTCTATCTCTTCTGGATATGCGGTAGTAATACGATCATAAGCGAAGTTTAGTTTAATCTGGTCCTTAAACAAACAAAACAATGGAGCCAGTTGACGGGAGCAAAATTGTTTCGGGTGTGCTGGTTTGGGTTGTTGGCCACATCAATTGCTGACATTTTACAAAAAAGTCTTTAAGTTAATCTGAAAAAAGGATGAACCTTGTGGCAGCAAGCTTTTGGAAAATCACGGGGCCTCAAATTTTAAACTACTAAATTGGGTTATGCTGCTTCAACGGGGCGACAAGTTAGGCGGGAAACTGGGAAGGAGGTGAATGTTTTCAAATGGGATATCAAGTTATGGACTGGTACTAAAGTCTCCTATAAAATAGGTGATCGCTTCCAACAATTGTCAGGTCAATTAAAGTATCACGTTGAACAAAATCATAGTTATTCATTAGTATTTTTTCAAAAAGACAAAACAACATCTCTTTATGACTGACATTTGATGATCAAAACAATTTTTCTCCCATTGGATTGTGTTTTATTCTGCTGTGTAAGTTATAGTCATCGATCCAATTGTCTGATTCAAAAGGAATCCAGCTTATAATATGTTATTTTGGTGTGTGCTGTATCACAATTTTGGTTTGTGGATGGAGATGGTGATCATATACAAACACTTTGAAGCTATTACCAAAGCAAAGCAGATTAACTTTGCTTGCGCTTATTTGCTAAAAAACAACGTGTACAATGTTCCCGATGACTGGGCAGGTCAATTTTCATACTGATTGTATTAGTGTTCTATAGATTCATGTTCTTTTATTCATCAAGTAAGCCATAAAACCTAAGAGGAAATTCCTGTTTATTATGTCTTTTCCTGTTTCTCTACGGAGGGTTTGGCGAACCTTCTACGTCGAATGCAATCTGGCAATAAGCGGTCGGCATCAAACCCTTTCCTGTTATGCGGTTCCTATTTCTGGTTTATCTGTCTTAGTTCGAAACTCCTGTGATTTACTGTCCAGACGGGAGAAAACAAGGCTGAAGCCTTCTTGATTCGGAAGGTGCACAGGTTAGTGTGTAACTGTACTTAATTCAGTCTAATTATATTGATTATTAGTTAATCGCATACAAGCTGCGAATGGTAATTGTGTGTTGTTCTGGTGAGTGGTACCTTGACAAGGAGGTCTATACCATTAAGTTGTGGCGACTAATTGATTTTTGTTGGATTACGGGATTATATGGTGCAGGCTGATTATATACTTGGTAAAAATCCTGAATCAATGAGCTACTTGGTAGGATACGGAACCAAGTATCCTGAAAAGACTCACCACAGAGGCTCTTCCATACCCTCTACACATGTACTTAGCACCAAGSTGGATTGTGTGCAAGGATTCGAGGATTGGTATAAGAATCCAGGTCCAAACCCGAATATCTTGTATGGAGGTCTGCCAGGAGGTCCTGATAGCAGTGACTGCTTCGAAGATGATCGAGACAACTATGCCCAAAGTGAACCTACTCTTACTGCTGGAGCCCCTCTTARAGGCCTTTTCGCCAAGCTGCACAGTATGACTTCCTCTAGGCCATCACCAGGTCATTTCCTAAAACTTGTGCTTTGTTGTCAGTAGTTTGATTGTTTCCTATAAACTTGGAAAGGCGAAAATTCAAAATGTTAAATCTACCTCTCTTTTGTCCTCTATCAGGCTATTCTGACTCTTCGCCTAAATCACCAGAAGAAAGTAAGTACTCTTRGCAAAATTCTCTTACTGCAATGTCGAGCCAACCATGATTKAGCTAAACTAGTAGACTGACTTATTCTTATTATCCTTGCACTGAAAAAACATAACAGTAAACTCATGAATCATGATCAAACTTAACTATTGTAAAGCTAATATAMGARTCTTTTCAGAAACAGATCCTCAATCTCCTCCTAAGAAATCAACAGAAACTCCTGTTCTAAGTCCTTCAGTAACGTATCCTTCCACACTAGAACCCACTCCAAGTAAGTACTGTTACTCGATAAGTCTCACATTTCTGTCATGATCTTACTCCTGTCTCTTATACACATCTAGATGTGTATAAGAGACAGGCATATGATAGAGCTTTTGTATAGTTTTTTTTGGCACTAATTAACTGAATTTCTTGCAGTGGATTATGTCATGACTACTCAGCCAATAAACTCAGCACAATCAGGACTACGATCAGGCCGCGTTCTGAAAGCAATACTATTCTCAATGCCTATTCTTGCATTGCTATAGAACATCAGCTAATTAGCTTAGCTTATGCACCTATTTTTATCCAATTGTTTTCTTGTATTTACTCAKTTAGCTTRGATTGGTAGCATTCATTTTCATTGTGGAATTAATTCATTACCAGAGACAACGTCGATCCTAGGTGTACTCGATCGATGTAACAACTCTGTTGTTCAGAGTGGCAGCCATGAAATTGTGGTTGCCCTTGTTTGTAATAGCAGCTAATTTAACCATGCAATTATGAAGCAGATGAGATTGATCGAGAATCTTGTTATGATATAGATCGATATAATGTGGTAAATATTAGTTCTGCTCCTACCAGAGCTAGGTTGACGGTCACWCGTTCAAATCTCATCTACCCCTCATGCATTCGTTCTCACATTAGACGAGAGTTTATGTTGCATTTACATTGTAAACCCAATGGGCTCTCATGTAAGGGAGCGTAAATGAGTATAAATATTAGTCTTGTGCCTTAAAGACTCTTTTCATTGCATCAAAAAAGTAAACCTTAGTCTTACCAATCAAATCAAGTAAATACTCTTTTCATTGCATCAAAAAAGTAAATACTCTTTTCATCTTACAACATGGTTAGCACTATGTTCTTACTAATTAAGATCTTAAGATATACTATAAAACTATTGAGAAAAAGTCAACAATTAAATAGCACATAAATTATTTATTTAACTCGTCTCTCCTGTTACGTAGACTCKTCATCACTTTTATAGAGTCATTTAACTATTTAAGACTATAATATATAAGTCACGCTCAAATCTTTGGTARCGTRTCTCTAGACTTTGATCAACGAAACTAGTAATCGTACGTGTGGTGAAAAGGGATCCGATCACAGAGGGTGCACATATAGACGTTAAGCAAAAATCTAATCATGCAAAATCATATGATCAATATCATGTGAGCGGCGCTGCATCATAGAATATATTTCTACAATCAACAATCATTCATGATACAATCTTTTGGCCGGCTTGAGTAATAAATTATAAATTCTAGCACTTAGCGTTGTGCACATTAGACACAACAAAATTAAATTACTTTATATATTAATTCTTCAACAACTACAATCTTATATCTTATCCTAATAATATTTCACTTCTTAGTATAATGATATATATTATTAAATTATTAACATAATGATAACCTAATTGCTAATATCTATTAATAAAGAATAATAAATAAAGTTCCACTTATGACGTCATTTGTTTACATGCATGTAATCACAAAACAAAGTTGCAAGAAATTCTCATATTATTTTTCAACAACATTTTCATCTTCTAAGACGTGAATCTACCACATTGGTCTCCTAATAGTGACAATTTGGTTTGATCCATTTTATTTATTTTGTCACTTAGAATTGTTCTTTCCATATAAATACACTCTTGGCTGCTCATCAGTTGACACACAAGCAACAAACAAAAAACGATAAACTTAGCGTATTGGTAATTAACTTTGAGTTCTTAATCACTAATTTATACTCATCGAGTATATATATCGATCGAGTAGCTAGGGTAATTATACTATAGAGGAAAGAAGAAACGAACAGGAGATCGTCATGGAGTGGTTAAATTTAAGTCACGTCGAAATTTCCTTGTTGTCGCGTTTGTTGATCTCCTAGCAGATGAAGTTGCAACCGTGGCCTCGGGTTCGGACTATCGGAGATGCCTTGATAAGACTTCTTGTTTTTCTGAGGCTCAAAGGGCGGACGCACTGCCACGAATATAATCATAGAGTTAAGTGGCGGCTAATTCTGGCATGCACGGATGGATACTCTCAATGGGGTAAGCTGTACTATTAACTTAACTGTCGTATAATCTATTAAGTAATTACTTTCCTCGTTTTTCAGGGGACTAATTTCGTAACTATGCATGTAGGTTGGATTTGGAGTGAGGTCTATGATGGCAGGAAGTCATGTGAAGTTGGGCTTCCAATGCATTTCCGTCAAAATGGATGGCCTTCGGCGCTGTTAGATTTCAGCAGGACATATTAATCTGCTACAACATGGGCACACTTTTGGGCCATTAGATGGGGAACTGATTATCATCAGGCCATCCTCAGCCCATTTCTTTGGGCTCAGGATTTATAATCTCTTCTTCTTTTACAGAGCTGAGTTTCCGATCCGTTAGGACGATTTATTATACATAACAAAAGTATAATCGACAAATTTTTTTAAAAAATGTAGTTAATCCGCGGATTTTGTAGTAACACAAGTTAGACTTGCCATTTTGTAATAAAATGAATTTTTTTAAACGAAATAATTTGATTTGTTAATAAGATTTGTTTAAACACGAAATTATTCACTAGATTTTGCACCTATTCACAAATCTGCGAAGATTAAACTATGAAATTACCAAAAAAATTAATATAAAAGTAAGACATATTTGCAAAATGTGTTGATGGAAGTGTGCTAAAAATGTGTAGGTGGGAGATGGAGGCATCTGGCCATCTTTGTTGGGAGACGAGCAGAACATACAACACCAAGGACTGGCTTACAAGTTGGATCCTTCCCACCCCGGCTCGGCATTGGCCGGAGAAAGCGCAGCCGCCTGTAGTGCTCCTCTATGGCCTTTCCAGCGTTACACTCCTCCTCTTAGAATCTTTGCAACATGCTGAACAGGTTATTGTTAATTTGTTATGTATAAATCTACTGTAAATACATTAACTTGACCTATTGTATAAATATAATTCCTAGGAAGAAAATAATGTAAAAAACGACGACACGGGTGCAGTGATTCTTAAACTCTGCTAGCTACTTGATCAAATACTCTAATTAATGAGATTAATTTTGCGAAATTATTGTACAGCTTTTCCATTTCGCGGATGCTTTCAGGGGGTCGTACGATGATTCGATTACAAATGCGCGAGATTATTACACATCRTCTGGCTARACGGTAATTTGATGAGTTGCTAACAATGAAAAAAAACCGTMAACAACGTTTTTTCGATCATATTATTGACTTATGTACAAATACATACATTTTTGTCMAAATTAGGATGAACTTCTATGGGCCGCYGCTTGGTTGTATAGAGCTACGAACAAAGACTACTACTTGAAGTATGTGGTGAACAACGCTGCTTCGATGGGCGGTACAGGTTGGGCTGTTAGAGAATTCTCTTGGGATAACAAGTATGCTGGTGTTCAAATCCTTCTTACTAAGGTATACATACTATACATTTATACAACTATATCTGATTTGATCTTCTTCAATTTATTCGTGTTTTTCAAGCAATCATCACCTTGTGTATCGAAAGTCTACAGTTGTTGTTAGTAAAAAAAATGGAGGAAGTATAATTTGAGTGTTTCGAAGGTCATAGAGGGTAAAATGTAACCCAAATTAAACTTTGATGATCATTAGTACGTCGTGTATACATACTTAATTGGTTGATTTGATCTCAGATATTGCTAGAAGGTAAGGGCGGAGAGTGTGCATCTACACTGAAGCAGTATCAAGCGAAGGCGGATTACTTTGCTTGCGCTTGTATGCAGAAGAACAATGGCTACGACGTTCAGCTCACCCCTGGTACCTAATAATCCTGCATAAATAATACTTAATCATAGAGTTAAAACTCTTTGAGCTAAGGGGTGTTGATCTGTTTAGTTTGCAACTTATTTTATGTGTGTATACTAGGTGGCCTAATGTACGTGCGACAATGGAACAATATGCAATATGCATCCTCTGCCGCGTTCCTCCTTGCTGTCTACTCCGAGTATCTATCCCAGGCTAACGCTGTGATCAATTGCCCTGAAGGAACCGCGAAGCCAGAAGATCTCCTTAACTTTGCCAAGTCTCAGGTTCCTACTCGATCTATGATACCCTAGCTTATTGATCATAATCTAGTCATATCAATTTCATACTCGAATTGAACTGAACTGATTAACTGAACTGCAAAAAAGTTCAAAATAACAAAGCCTTCACGCTCAACTTAATCGAGTGTTTGAGTAATCGGGCTAGAATAAGTCTTTTTGTTTAATTGATGTTCATTTGTGCAGGCTGATTACTTCCTAGGAAAAAATCCAGAGTCCATGAGTTACGTGGTGGGTTTCGGAAAGAATTACCCTACACAAGTGCACCACAGAGGAGCATCCATCGCCTCGATTTCTGTCCACAAAGCCAAGATAGGGTGTGTCCAAGGGTTCGAAGAATGGTACCATCGTACGAGTGCAAACCCAAACATCATCTACGGAGGCCTTGTAGGAGGTCCYGATAAAAARGACCAATTTGACAATGATCGGTCGAACTACGAGCAAACTGAGCCAACAATCTCTGGTACCGCTCCCCTCGTTGGCCTGTTCTGCAAGTTGAGGAGCACCAACACATCCCCTAGTCCATATGCAAGAAATGCACCCAAAACTCCTCATCACACCCCAACTATTCCATATTCTAAGGCTGCACCGAAAGCCTCATCTACCTCTCCAAGTGAGTATCTTTAGCACCACACTTTATGACCGTTTTCTTTAAAGACATCATGCATCGAAACTGCAAATCAATGAAGTCTTGACCTAGTGGTAAAGACTGAAGGGCGATTAAGCTTTATAACTAATGAAGCAATTTGTTCTATTTTTTTTCTTGCAGATGTTCCAATTAAGTTAATGCACTCCATAACGGCTTCATGGCCTCAAAACGGGCAAACCTACTATCACCACAAGGTATTGATCAAGAACATATCCATGAAATTGGTTAGAGATCTCAAATTGAAGATCGAAAACCTCTCCGGACCAATATGGGGTGTGATCCCAACGGGCGAAAAGAACATCTATCAAGTCCCGCCACACCTCAACGTGTTGATGGCTGGTTCCGAGTTGAGTTTTGTTTACATACAAGGCGGTCCTCAAGCCAGGGTCTCCGTCTATAGCTACCATTAATTAGMAAAAGTACGTAGAGGTGATCATAGGACGAAACAGTCTTTAACAAAAAGACCCGCCACGTGACACGTGGAGTCAACGTCGACCGAGTAGGTCATACAACCCGTGATCGCGATGATGACNACGGGCAAACCTACTATCACCACAAGGTATTGATCAAGAACATATCCATGAAATTGGTTAGAGATCTCAAATTGAAGATCGAAAACCTCTCCGGACCAATATGGGGTGTGATCCCAACGGGCGAAAAGAACATCTATCAAGTCCCGCCACACCTCAACGTGTTGATGGCTGGTTCCGAGTTGAGTTTTGTTTACATACAAGGCGGTCCTCAAGCCAGGGTCTCCGTCTATAGCTACCATTAATTAGMAAAAGTACGTAGAGGTGATCATAGGACGAAACAGTCTTTAACAAAAAGACCCGCCACGTGACACGTGGAGTCAACGTCGACCGAGTAGGTCATACAACCCGTGATCGCGATGATGACGACCAAGTTATTATAAATTTTGTACATTTTGTCAGCTTTTAAGTGTACGTGAGTAGTCTTGCAACGCAACTGTAAGGTTGCGAATGCACCCTTCAAGTTTCAGCACCCTTCTCTAAAATTTATGTGTTATGAGAAGGTATATTGTATACTTATGAGGAGATGATCGATATTAAAGGCATCCCATTACATCCACTTCGATCTTAATAGTTTTTGGTCGGTAGTTTTTTTTTTTTGACAAGAGGAAAAAGGGGAGATAAGTCACCCCAAACAAAGTTAACAATGAAACCGCAAAAGAACATTACGAACAGAAGACGAGAGTATCCTAATATATACTATTATTAAAGCTGCTATTTCCTAATATCGCATCAGTAGTCTCCACACGAAATCCTCTGAAATTGACATGCAGCTGGGATCTTGTGATCAGGAGTGAAGCACACTCTTGGATCCCTTTCAATTCCTGCCAAAGATAGTTGGTACATCGTATTCCATTATTCTTAAATTGAGATTTATTTTTACTGAAATCTTAACAAATTTTTTAATTATTGAACTTATTTTTATTGAACTGAACTTATTGCTACTGAACTGAACATATTTTTACTGAACTGAACTGAACTTATTACTAGTGAACTGAACAGAACCTTAATGTTATATATAAATAATTTATTTTTACAACAATCGAAAATACTAATTCATAAGTACTGTTTATTACAATAAAATAATTATGTTTCCGACCAGACATTAAATTGAAAAGACGAGCTTTGGTGACTCATTACCTTTAGTGGGTACCTAAGGTATATCTGTATATGCCTTATATCATATGGTCCATATCATATAGGCAAATAGCCATATCGCCCATATGATCATATGATCGTACAAGTGTGTGAGTGTGTATGATCTTTAAAATATATTTTAACGGAAGTTATTGTATGCATCGGATACACAATGAATTTATTATGCACCAAACACATAGTGATCCTTTCAATTTATATAGTAACTCATTTTCACTTTACATCAATATAGTGATAAATAATAATGATCACTATATTGATTAAAAGGGTTACTATATTAACTAAAAGGGTAAATTTAATTTGGTGTACAATAAATTTATTGTGCACCCGACGCACCTAAGACTTTGTCATATTCTAATAACATACGGTTAAATAATGTAGATTATCAATATGATAACCCAAAATATCATGTATTTCTTTTTTTCACTAGAATAACTTTATTTTCAAAGAATTTTCAATTTCTTTGTATCAATTTTCTTARAGTCATTATTAATTCTACAATAATMTTTATTCTACGAAAAGTTTTATTTATTTTCGAGCAAAACTGGACCGCGAATAATTAAAAGGGTGATTTCATTTCTTACCATTGAATTTTTTACAATTCCATTTCGTACCATCATTTTGTTTTTATTTCAAAAAGTATCATTGAGTTTATATTTTTTTTCATCATTTGATACCATTGAAGCATGATATGTTTAGAAAATATGTTGGAGTTACCCACACTTTATTCTTCATTACTTATTGACTAAGAGCCCCTCATACAAGTAATAACCATTGGTGAATTCTATATTTGCCGAACATATTACACTTCAATGGTATCAAATGAAAATGTCAAAAACTCAGTGGTATTTCTTGGAATAAAAAAACAACGATGGTACGAAATGTAATAGTCCAAAACTCAATGATACGAGATGAAATTTTCCTAATTAAATTAAGAATCGTGTTTTGGGTCATCATTTTGTGTAAGAAGTGTATGATGCACACTCGGGTTTTTTTAGCCTATCTCAAAGAATAGTCCACTTACAAAGTCTAAGTGAGGTTCCATTCAACACCATGTTACTAGGGGAGTAGTCCCTTAGATTAATAAACTAGAGCTTATTATCATTCTTTCGATGTGGATCGGAACTACAACTCCATTGCTTACTTAAACACATTTAGATTTCGACGATATGTAATGGATGTTTTGACACAAATTAAAACTAGACAATAATTCCAATGGTAACCAAAAGAATTCACAACGTAGGTCCACTAAAATGTCACGAGATTTACTAACAAAACAACAATGGAAATTCAATGAGTAGCAACCAAATGAATAATTTAAGAGATGTAGGATGAACTACTTCACTTGATTGAATGCAGCTGAAATTTACTATTTACACACGTGATACAATTGGGGTCATAGAGATCTTCCTTTTCATGATTGAGATTCATCTAGAATCTAGTTTGTTTGATTCAATAATTTGCGTCTCTAGTGTTCTCTTCAAATTATTACATCTTGTAATATTTGAGGAATTCTATGATGATTGATTAGCTAATCATGACGTTTTACATGAAAAAGTGATTCGCATAATCATACATGCCCTCACTCCTAAGCTGATTGAATTGGATATTGGCAAGTGTCAACTCCTAGAAATCTGAATGATTCGATGCTGAAAAATAAAAATAAAAATATGACCTTCAAATGGTCTTTATGCGAGGAGAAGTTGATATAGAATATATAACATATGAGTGAGTCTCACCCTCGATCAACATAAAATTTTTGGTTGAGATGGTCTTATAACAATCATCATAATGTTTTAAGAAATTTTCAAACGTTCATATTGTTGGCTGAGAGTTTAAACCTAAGACTTCTGCTAATTCATAGTAATGAATATACCTAACAAAAGTTTTATCTAAGTCGACACATTATTGGATTCCAATAATAAGTGACAAATGCATGTTGGACAATTGTGTTCGATTAGATAATATAAAGATGAACAATTAAATCTCGAATAAGTTTGATAAATGATAATTAATACGTAGTTGTATTTGAGACCTCATAATGAAATCGATATAAAATTAGGACACCTATATTTTATGATAGACATTATTTATAAAAAGTAAATTGGTCATAACAACACTAATTTGGGGCGAGTCACACAAACAACATCAACTTGATCGTGTGCACAAATCATGACATAACCAACTTGAGCTCGATGCAACGAAGAAACAATATATGACACTATTTGAGGTAATTGAAGGCTTGCAATTAATCGTTGACGTGTTCGTGTGTGTCATGGTGGTCCACTGAAATATGTTGCTTATTGCTGAGATCATTGAACCGCGTGAACTTCAATTCAACTTGGAGTTAATTATTGCACAATGATCATCAATTGGTGTGTTTATACAAGCTAGATTGATTGATCCCAGGTTTGGTGTTGTTACAGCGCCAATATTTTCATCACCTTCTGACGTTCGATATCGGCCACCAAAACCCCTTTCATCATCTATCAGCTGTGTGATGTGACAGGGCCATATGGTTTAACTGTTCGTGGGCGATGACGAAGAGCCTCTGATGGAACAAGCCAAAAGTGGATTTGAACATTGCATGCCAATTACATTCCAAAATATCCATAGACCACCGAACCACCCCACTTGTTAATTATGTTTATTATTGTTTTGTGGTGCTCAAATGATTATATAGTTCTTCTAGTCGATCTCCTCATTATTGCGCCGCATTTAGCATCATACCATTAATATCTTACAAGCTTAACAATCTTACCATTTCCAACACTCTTCACATAAAATGGATGATTCCACTTCAAAAGAGGCGAAACAGACTCCCGGGTCTCATCCGAGTCTTCGAAGATGGCTCGGTCGAGGCGATTATTTGGCTATCGCACGTCAACCTCTACACCACAGACCCCGAAACGGGCGTCCTCATCAAAAAGACGATCGCTATCTCTACTAACCTAGTGTCTCGGCCCAGGGTCTACCTGCCAAGCTCGCAATGATCACCTAAAACAATAAGTCAGGTGTACCTGATTTTGGTCTACTTCCATGGGGGCTGGATTCTGCTTTAGGATCCGCCTTTCTGTACTCGAACAGGACCTTACATGAACCATCCTTGCATCTGGAAGCAGAAGGTGTTGATAGTCTCGTCGAGTACAGGCTGCGCCCCGACACCCCTCGCACAGCAGCCTATCAGGACTGTTGGGAGGCCCCTTAAATTGGACTGTCTCACTCCAGACCCGTGGATTGGCTAAACGGAGGAGACCTCGAGGCGGTTTCCTTTGGAGGAGACGCGCAAGGATGCAATATCGTACCCACAAGCATTGAGAGCAATAGCGAGAGCTTGGACCGCGATGTTAAGCTTCTAGGAGCATTTTATTCACACCCTTATTTTATGGATGAGAAAGATGCTCCTCATTTGGACGTGTGTTACAAGATATGGGAGTTAGTGTGCCCGGATGCGCCGAGTGTGGTAGATAACTACATGATCAACCCGATGGCCGATGGAGCTCCGAGCCTGCGCGGGCTCGGCTGCAGTCGGATTCTTGTGATTGTGTCTGAAAATGATTACTTGAGAGATTGTGGAGTTAGGTACTATGAAGCTGTTAAGAAAAGTGGATTTGAAGGCGAAGTAGATTTGTTTGAAGTCAAAGGAGAAGGTCATTGCTTTCATGCTTTAAATCCAGATGCTGAGAATGCTACGCTTGTATTCCAACGTCTTGCTTCTTTCCTTCACAAGTAATTAATTTCTTCATGTATTTTTGTTCTTGTATTCCTAAGTATGCCTTTGAAGATTAAGAACGTTGTTGCATTTGAGTGAAGTTGTTTCATTTTCCAAGTATGATGTTTGTTTATAATGTTGGTATAACAATGTTAGTTTGGAATCGGATCTCCTGGAGTTCTTTGGAACTCTAGGAAAGAACTCCAGGGGTAGATTTCTCTAAAACTATATCCTTGAAAAAAATCTAATGGTTGTTATAAACACAACAAGTGAAACCGTGCAAAAATAAAACAAAAACAATACTCTAAATTTAGAGAAATCTACCCCTAAAGTTTCAAAAGAACTTTAAAGGATCCTAATCCTGTTAGTTTACAAGGATAAGTCATATTCGTCACACATGAAGTCACCTTATTTACTCATGAAAGTAACCCTGTTACACCTAAATAATTAACCTCATTTTATCATTAGAGTAAAATGACTGAAATTTTGCTAACAATTAGCCAGATTAAGGTTAAGGTAGTACTCCATAATTGTGAACAATTACTTTTACTTTTTTGTAAAGGAAAAATTGGTGAAAACAACACAAATTAAACGAGGTGCGGTGCACAACGTAACACGAACTTTATGACATGAGTGCATGAATCAACATAAATGAAAATTTTGGCCTAAGCACCAATGTTATAAAGTTTGTGTTCTTTAGCCATCTAAAATTATAGTTTATGTTGATTCATGCATCCAATAAGTCATAGTTTGTGTCGTACATTGCACCACATTTAGTTCATATTGTTTTGTGCAACAACCCAATAGTTGGTGTTGTTTTTGTCAATTTTCCCTTTTGTAAAAAAGCTATGCACTTTATGACAAAACTTTGCAAAATATAGTGACAATTTTCTTAATGCTTTGTTTGAATTGCATCATTTCATATCAAATGATGGAATGAGACAATCATAGTGATTGGACGTCAATAAATTTCATATGAGGAATTTACCTAAATTCTCTAGAACTATCACAAATAATAAGACATGAAGGTAAAAATTTCAAATGACAAGACAAATCATGTCATTTGAAATACTCAAATTCTATAATTCAAATGATACATACAAAAATGAAGTAGTCTTCCCAAACACAACCAAATGGGAATTCTTTAAACGAATTATTCCTTTTTTTTAAACTATTCACAACCTAAAAATATCTTCTCAATTTTTCTTAATGTAAAGAGTATAAGTTAACATACATAATCAGTTGAGATCTTGTTTGGTTTATTTTTATGTGTATTACAATAAGCATATTTAATTTTAATAATTTTTATTATATCGTACACTGCAAAATAAAAGATGTACTTCCTCTATAACTAAACATTTACAACAAATCATTTTGCACGAATTTTAAAAAAGAAAATAAGGTGTAAATCAATAAATTAATCAAAATAATTTTATGAATAATAACCTAGCTATAATCTCACTATTGCTTGTCTTGAAGATAAATTAATCAATTTGGTCAATTACCCTCTGAAAACTATTTCTCAAACTACATGTGAATGATTTGTTGCAAACATCTCTATTATATAAGCCAAGGGGGGAGCAATGGTGTCCCCCTATTAAAAGACATAAATACCCTTAATGATGTAAAAGACTTAATTGCCCTTAATTAAAAAATATAATTTCTCTTTGTTTTTTTGTACTAAATAAAAAAGAATATTTAATTCATTGATGTAAATACATTCAAATAAAAATACATTAATTACATTGACTAATTTATTCCATTGAATCACTTAAACATTGCAAATTATTTTGAAAAAAGTTTAATTAATTAGTAATTCAAATATAAATACATTAATGCCATATACTATTTTTTTTCTACATGAATCAGTTAATCATTGCATGCAAATTATTTTGAAAATCATATTGAATTAAATATCTATTAATTTATTATGTACCAATCTTTTCTCTGTGGGATTATTGTTATGAATATTTTGAGATAGTTTTAGTTGACTTGTTCTCGTCAACTGTTGTTGAATTTGAACTTAATTTTTATTGAATTAAACTTTTTTTATTGAATTGAACTTATTTGTACTTGTACGGGCGTGGGCGTCACCGGGGCGGACTGCAGTCCGATCCCTCTGACCCACGGTATGTCTGGATTGAGACGTTATTGCGAAAAACTTGAATTCTTGCTATTTTTCATATGTGAGTATGCTTGGCATTGAGGGTCATAGAAACTCGAAATTCGACTAGAGGAAGTCGACACCGCACTTCTTTCGGGAAGCTGCGGAACCCGTTTTAAGCCTTGCCTACATTGCATAAGCAAGGTGAAGGACTCCATGTGATGGTAGTTTCCTTTAATGACATATGGTCTTGGATTAGGGACGGGGTAAGGGCGAACTAGTGCAACACCCCCCCCCCTCCGCATCTTAGCCGGCCTCTACTAGGTCTACATTTGCAATTCACCAGCAATTGTATATTCAACAACATATATGTCCATATTGATCCTTAGTAGTAATTAGGAGTGCTTGTTATGGATTAAAGACTAATTAATTTGTTGTCGCTTTTGAATTAGGCAGGTTCAACGATCCTAACGTTTGTCCATTAAATTATTAAATTTGGGTGACAATTAATTAATATGTCTTTAATTAGCAAGATTTGGTGATGGAGACAAGTTATTACAGACTGATAAGAATAAACAAGGAGTAAGAAGGAGGAGACTTACCTCGTATCGCTATCCAAAGATAGATAAAAGGCAAAAACAATAGTTAGATTTGAAATTGAATCCGCCCTCGCAATCGCTATTTACATAGGAATGTTAGTTAATTGACATTGTATTTAAATCAAATGAAAGAAATAATTAAGAGGTTTATTTACTGTTATTGATGTCTAATCGTTTATTTATCAATATTACATGATTCAAGTGATAAAACAAGCAAATAAGAATAAATAAGAGAAGAGAAGAAGGAGAGAGCGTTCTATGAGTTTTGTGGCCTCATCGGGTTATACCACAATGCATTGGTCAAACAATTCGACACGATTACTTTGAAAGCTGCATCACTTGATTGATGTGTATTGAATGTGTTTTTGAGTGTGTATTAAATTTAAAGGAGTTTTCTTGAGAGTTTTTGGAAAGAGGGGAGGAGTATGGACGAGAGAAGAGAGAATGGAAGTGTATGGGGTCCCAAGTTGGCACAATGAGGAGGGGGTCGGCTATTTATAGGCCAAAGCCAAAAGAAGTGTTTGGGCATAATTACGCCCAAAACTGGCGCAAATTGCGCCAGTGTCTTGCCCATTTTTTGCTGATTTCGCTTTTCGCCTTTTTTGAGATTGCTTTAATATAAATAGAAATAAATATCATTTTATCTTTATTGATCGCAAAAAATTTTAACAAAAAAATCAGCTGGTTGATTTGGGGAGATATTCGTGTGGGTCCCACCGCTCGGGGCGCCCGAACTTCAAAAATGAGCCTTTTTTTAAGGGTGCCGCGTTTTTGTTTCGGAAATTCATAACTATTTTCATCTCTCCCAAAATTATGGAAATATTTAAAAAATTTCTTGTATACATAGTTGCATGTTGTTAAGATTTCGAGAAATTTTTAAATTTCATAATTTATTATTAGTCCAAATTAATAAATTGCTGAAATACGAAATTGTCAAAATGCTTAAACAAATCCTGAAAATTTCGAAAATTTCGAAAAAAATGTCTCAAAATAAGTTAAATCATTATGACAATTCAAAACTTATTTTTTAAGGGTGGGCTTTTGGGCAAGACAAAGTTGTTTCAATTTACAATCGAATTCTAGAAGCAATTGTTTAGGTAGTTGTTCACTTTAGATTGGACAATCTGCATTGTGGTTAGTTTTATCATTGGCCTTTACTGGAGGACAAATGTAGGTTCCAACAAGTACTAAACTGAAATGACTTATGTTTCTGAACCTTACAAATTTATTAAGTATTGAACTTATTTTTACTGAACTAAACTTTTTTTCTGGAGCTGAAACTTATTTTTACTGAAATTTAGTCTAATACTTTGACGAAAACAGCCTACATGTTCGTTTAATTTCTTTTGGGAATTTTCGAGTTACCCATTATTCCCCCTTTTTTTTTTTATCCCCAACTTTTTTTTTTGTAATTTTGACCCCACAACCTTGTGAGTTGTTAGGAAATCACCCATTTTACATATGACAGCTTGTCGCGTACCTATCAAAATAACCTATTAAACTACTAATATAATAGTGGTAACAGGGTCGAATCCACAAGGAGCAACAATTAATTATTTAATTAATTAAAAGCATCTAGATTAGTAAAAGAACCTTTGTTTGAGTTATTTTAAGCTACACTAATTAAAGGCATATCCTATGACTAAATTATAATAAACTAAAGTCTAGGGCTATGGTTCACTTATAACAACAAATCAACAATAATGGGTATCAACAATCACAAATAGCTGTACAATCGAATAGGATCAAAGTTCTCTCGATCGAATGAACCATAGAACTACTCTATACGGTATTCTCTCGAAACCTAGGATAGTCTCGTTCTACTATTAACGTAGTCTTGTCATTAATTCCATCGCTAGATCTAGAAATCGTGACTAATTTCAATCTATACGTAATTAAGTTTGCACTACCTATTGAATAACATGAAGACGATAAATAGAATTCGTAAATTGCCAAAATATGATTGAATCAACACAACACTGGCTACTTATATTTTATAGTCCCAATTGCCCTAGAAAGAATACTCAAGCATAATTTAAATCAATAAAACAATAGCAATATAAACCTAAGAATCATCATGGAAATCTAATGATAATCATAACATACAACAACAAAACAACCAAGACACACAACAACAACATTATATATATAATCATAATAATAAATAATAATTATAATTATAATAATATATATAATAATAAATAATAATAATATTATAATATATATATAATTAATATAATAATAATAATAATAATATAATTGACAATAATAAATATAATATAATAAATATATAATAATAATACATTAATAATAAATAATAATATAACATTAAAATCAATAGCAAGAAACTAATGACCAAACTACCTTGAATGCTTCAATGAGGAGAAAATAAAACTAGGGTTTTGTGAGAGAAACTATTCTTTAAACTAAACTATCTATAATCTAAAGTATTAATGAAGTCTTAAAATCCCTTGCAAATCAGGATCTGTCTATTTAAATACTACTATCTTCTAAGATAGAGAGGGTAGCTATTTCAATTATATCCTTTGAATTTAAAGGGCACCTAAGATAACAATCGGCCCAAAATTGGCTCCGATCGGATTGCCCAGTCGCGACAGTTTTCATGTTTCATCTTTCGCCGAAGCATATTCCTTGAGTTCTAGTGTCCAATTAGGACGTGTGACCTATCGCTTTCGATTCTTTAAGTCTAGTTTATCCAACCCAATTAGAATCTCATCAATCAATTTGCCAAACGTGAGTTTCGGACAAAATAGTGGACATGTGTCAAAATCAATGCTCCGCACGATCATCTCCTTTGTGTCCTTCACTCTTAGCTCCCTGCTACTCTCCTAAGCTCCGTAGTGCTCGCAAAATCTATTGTTCCAAAATCACTCCATTTGATGGAAACAACCTAAACTATTCAAACACTAAAACATATCAACTGATATGCTAACTATCTTTGTAGTTCCTTATACCGCCGTATAACCCCCACACTCTCATCACTCACGTCATTTCCTTCTTTCTCCACTCATTTTCATCTTTGAAAGCTCTTTCTTTTTTCGCCATTTCTCGGTAGCACCATTTAGTTTCCTGGCTTCCATTTCTTAATACGGTAAAAAGATTCTCAAAGTGAAAGATGAAGTTGCTCTTCAAATAGCATTTCACTCTTCCAATAATTAGTTTACATCATTAGTTAATTATTGGACTTTATTTTATATGTTTATTTCTAATTTTTTGTGTGATTTTTTGTTTATTTGTTTATTCTATTGTTAGATATCTCTTTAATTGTATGAATTTGTGCTGGACGGTTGGGAAACATTTCTCGGTGTGTCATTAAAATTACCCTAACTTTAGGGGTTTTGCCTTTCTTTGTTGGCAATTGTAGGTGGCTCCTAGTTCATGTAGTTCTTGTAATACATTATTGGGGGGTGTTCAAGGGAATGAATAGAGAAAATTTGTATGTTGATGGAACTATGTGTATGGTATGAGAGAAGGGGTGGTAGCAATAACACAACACTCGATGTTAATGTATATATTGTTTAAATTTTATATCGATTTTAAGCTCTTAACATACCTTAGATCCTTTAGCGCCTTTAGGCTATGTATATCATTTTTCCAACGAAAAAATATACTTGTATGAATGAATTACTTGTTTTTTGAGGGGGGGGGGAAGGAAACAGCTGTTGGAATACAAGGCTTTGATGATCAGTATTTGTATGAAAGATATGAAAGCAATTGACCTATCTCCTTTACTTCAAACAACTTGTTTTCCCTTTAAATCCACTTTTCTTAACAGCTTCATGTACCCTAACTCCACAATCTCTTAGTACATCCTTTTCAGACACAATCACAAGAATCGGCTTGCAACCGGAGCCCGCTCAGGCTCGGAGTCCATCGGCCACGGGCTTGTCATGTAGTTATTACCAACGTCTCGGCGCATTCGTGTACACTAATCCCATACTCTTGCTAACACACATCCAAATTGAGGAGCATCTTTTCTGTCCATAAAATAAGGGTGGTGGAATACAATGCTCCTTAGAAGCTTAACATCGCCGGCTCCAAGCTTCGCCTATTGGCTCGTCAGTGTTAATGTTGTGTACAATATTGCCTCCTGCGCATGGTCTCCTCCAAGGAGACCGGCTCCAGGTCCCCGTGGTTAGCCAACATACGGGTCCTGAGTCGAGACGTCCATTTCTAATGGCCTTCCTCCCAGCAGTCTGATTAGGCTGCCTGGGGAGCGAGGTGCTCAGGAGCGAGCCTGCTACTCGACGAAGACTATCAACACCTTTGCTTCAGATGGCAAGGGATGTTCATCGTAACGGTAGTCAAGTGTTAGAAAGGCGGATTCCAAGCAGAATACCGCCCCCATGGAAAGTGCCACAAATTTGGTATCTTTTAGTATTGTTTAGGTTTGATCATTTGCCGAGCTTGGGCAGGGCTTAGGCCCTGCTTGAGACACCTAGGTTGTTAGAGATAGTGACGTCTTTTGAGAGAGACGGCCGTTTTCGGGGTTCTAGTGGTGTAGGAGGCGACGTGTGGTGAGCCAAGATGCGCTACCGAGCCATACTTCGAAGAACTCGGTATGATTTCCGCGGAGTTTTCAACTTTCACCTCTTTTTTTGATGGGATTATCATCCACTTTTTTTTTATTCAGAGGGTAGATGTGTTTTGGTTTTGGTGAGAATATTATATAGGATTAAGTCCGTCTAGCAATGCAGCGAAATTGTGGGAATATGAAATTTGGGACAATTTGAGCTTTGTGAGTAACTCTTATTAGCTGACTTAGTAATATGAATTGCGCATGTATGCATTTACACTTTACACATATCTATCTATGTTATTTAAATACCACACTTGCTTTCGTTAGATATATATAGGGGACGATAAAGATAAGAACGATGGGAGAACGTGGAAATCTATAATAATCTCTCATCTATTATTTATCAAGCGTAGCAAGATCAATCTTCTCTTATGTGGGTATTATTGCCAAGGATATTTTTGAATAGTAGTGTGCTTGTTCTTTTATTTAATTTCTTTTGCATCTGACTTATTAGAGAACACTAACTATAGTAGCTCATAGATTAGCGGGCTTTAACCGTTTGGATGGACTACATGAGGTTTATGGCTTGAGATTATCTCATGAAGTCCGTGAGATTGTAATTTATGGCCGATTTTGGCATTTGGGTCTATTTATTAATAATTTTTTTTTCTGTAAAAAAGAGGTTACATAATGTTAGATGAGGAAATATTATGTTATTATGATATATTATATTTACAATGCTTTAAATGAGAAGAGTGTGCTTACCTAATTAAAACCTTTTAAACTCGTCAAATTCTTTATTTTACGGAGTTTATTTACTTGTACTCCGTAATCACAACTTTTAAATTTTACAAATTCTACACTAACAATATTGTTTTAAATAAACCATTGTGCGTAGATTGCAGGTTGAAAGGGCTTACAGACTAGTTACAAGTGACTAATGGATGGGAACATAGAGGATTGCAAAATTTACCATTTATTTATTTATTTGTTTATGAGACAGAAGATAAGCACACGCATTTTGCACAAACCATTCTTCGTGGTTATAAGAACACGCAAGCTAAAGTCCTACAGTACAAGGACACCTTTGTTGTCTTTGATTCTTTTCCCCCTTTAGCGTGATATTTCCTCCTTGTAACCTATGTTTGGCTGTAGTAATTAATAGATAATACCCGTGCGAGATGCACGATTTTTAACATGCACAAAAATGATGAAAAATGAGGTTATAAGAATTGTATATTATTCTAAATATTCAAAAGATATAAAAAGTAAAATCGATAACTTACTTTGTTTAATCCTAGCCAAATTAAACAATTTGGTAATAATTACTTCATGAGACTAAATTAGGTTGCCGAACTTAATGTACGATCGTTTGAGATGTAAAAAAATTTAAATATGTAATGTTTTGATTGACTACCATTTTTATTTGAGGTTTGGATCCTATGGAGTTGACCACTATAGATATATATAAATTCAAAGCCACTTCAAAAAAGATTTCATATACTTTGGTATGCATAATTTTAACTAAAATAACAGTAAAAGTAAAATAAATATATTTAAAAACTTTTACTCTCGCGAAACCTTTATAAACATCTAACAATTTTTCACTCTGATGGTCCTGACTCAATTTTTTGTATAAAGGAAAAATGTTCCATACGATATCATTTCTTATTACTTTTTTTCTTATTTTATTAATTGCTAGCACAATTTTAGCTCGTTTAAATTAATCTTATATCTCTTAATTGCATAATGATTCATCAGAAGTAAGATGAACCCTTGTTGGGTTAATTCTACATATTATACACTTAGTTCATATTTGCTATTGCTTTGTATTCTCAAACTGGAGTTGGGGGCGTTGAAAGTTGGCACATCCACAAATGAAATTATTCGATCGAACTATTGACTACTATACTTTTCCGATTTTCAGTATTTATTCACCTGACAATTGAGTTTCTAGGAGTGACTTCTTACTTGTAGTTAGGATTTAAGATGGGGTACTTTGATCATAAAAAGTACATGACTTTTTTTTTTGAAAGTAAGATTAACAAATGGGCACTTTGTTAGGACAAAACCTGAATTTACAGGTGATATTGAAGGCCTCAAAATAAGAATTTTTGGTGAATAAATCTTTGAAGTGAAAGGTGTAGTCTCCTATAGGATATTCAATTGAGTGTTCCATCTGACAACACATCAGTTGTTGGGAAGATGAAAAACTTTAAATTATAATTTATAACACATTGTGGATCAATAATTCTTTCAAGGTGGAAAGTCTGGAATAATTTTCGGGAAGATGAAAGAAAATGGCTTAGGGATAAATGAGAACTTATTTAATCGTTTATAATCTATTATTTAAACATATAACGGTCTAAAAATTTGTTAGTATGTATGGGCAAGAATCCACGGACAGCTTTTGAGAGGAAAAATGTACGCTGGTTTTATGGAATATTACTGTACTATAAAAGATCAATTTTCTGTATTTCCAAATTTGCACTTCAATGTTTACAATATGTATGTTACATGAAGAAAAAAAAACTATTTAAGTCTTATAACATAATGGTAAATTAACAATAATCTCAATAGTAACTAGGTTTAACATTCAAAAAATATAATTAATAACTTTAAACCGATTTTTAACAATGATTAAGAAAAAAGTAACACAATGAAAAAATTAGAATTATTTTTTTTTTTATTGAAATCTAGGAGTCATTTAATAAATAATATTAACTATAAAAATAGTAGAGGATAGAGGGGAGGTGGGGAGGGACCAAAACAATACAAGAAAATTCAGAAATAAACCACGAAAAAATATACAAATCATGTAATTCAGCTACGAAAATTAAATCTGACCTTTTCGCATTGATTAATGATTAATCTATAATATAATATAGATATATTAACTTGAGTAATAGAGTCTTTAGAAGAGGAGAGGAGAGAGTTGGAACAGGGAAATTAAAATGTATTTTTAGCGAGGGAAAAGAATATTTATGTGGGATTGTTTTAGTTATCATTATTTTATTGATTGTTGGAGCAACCAACTAGTGTTAATTTGCGCACCTTTGCTACTATTCTCAGCAAAAACCTCGTGTTGTTATGATTTTATTTGTTGCGCAGATAGAAAAAAAGTTCGGCATGGATCAAATATAACTCCGAGTATCCTATGGCCTCAAGTACTTAAGCATTGGAAGTTCTTACGGAAAGATTGTGTGCCTTAACAATGTCATATGTTACACTATTATAAATATTTTGCTACTTAACCAAAGGTGTACTTTAGATTTACTGTTACTCCTATTCCTCATCGTTTAGAAATATTATTGCTTTTACACTTCCATTGAGTTAAGTGATTACCACTTCATTGTGATTTGACTATTTTAGTGTGCTCAATTCTTAAACTTATCAATTGTTATAAATTTGGTGTGTGTGTTCACTAAACCAAATATATACAAATGTGTCTCTTACATATTGGTGAGTGCTCAATGCGAAATGAAAACATAATACGTATGTTTATTACTCAAGTTACACTCTATCATATGTTGCGCTAACTTACTGTAGAGCTTTACATAATCGTGAATAGTTATTGTGAAGAAACGGATAGCAAGAGAATTTGGCACTACTAGCATATATTTTGGGGACAAATTTTAATGAAGTTGAAATATATGGAAGTTAATCGACATTGTGTTGCTCAGGTGACATACTCCTTAGCAGTGCATTATGCAAATATACTCATGGAAGAATTGAGATCATCAAATAGACGTCTAATCTCTTGTGGATCTATATTCGACATCAGGGCACACTAGCATTGTTACCTTTTATACATTCTTACGTTCTATTGAGATAATCCACAACTACCCATCTCTTTAACGTTCTGCCTTCTCACTTACTCAAGCGCCCAACTTCTATTCTTAAGAACTGTGCGCACTCCGCACTCTCGAGCTATGTCATTAATGACTCTAGAGCGTGCGCCTACCAAATCTGCTCTATCGGAGCATCTGTTCTCTGCGCCCATCTCGCCATTCCGGACAGGAGCGCTTCGAACTCACGCACCACCGATCAGCCCTGACCTTTATGCTCGGAGCTTCCTCTCGAGTTTCATCAATCGGGCGATGGTGACCAGCTTAAGCTATTCTCTCAGTGCACAAGACGAACATTCGAGGTGAGGCTCGCTGGAACTCTACCTCTTTGTAGTCGACGCTCTAGAGGTCTCCACATATCAAGGACAGCCCTCTCTCTCTCCGCAAATAGCAAAAGAGCCCTCGTTGTTGCCTCTCATGCTAGTGTGGAGGCAAAGGGTGTAGATACGAATCTTGCCTCCCTGCACCTGGTCTGCTGGTGTAGATATGTAAAGATCATAGCGCTCCACAAGAGATCGCGCTGGTTATACCCAGCCATCAACCAAGGAGGTCCCTCTCGAATACTGTATGAGTGCTGGCCCAGATAAGCGGTTGTGTCTGTCCACATGCTCTAGGTCCTTCTCCTGCTACGTGCGTGCTCGAGCCAGTCGATAGCTCGTGCGTAGGAGCCTCTTCACATACCATCCGCCCATCTGATTAAATCTCACATTTAGCTGAATATGGCACACGGTCCTGGGTTCATAGTAAACGGTCGGTTCAGCGGCTAGAGAAAGGCTGATATCATGGGTTCCGCACGTTCTCTTCATTAGGCACGGGCATGCGGCTCCCCGATGCGAATGGGACTGAACGGTGGCCTGTTAATATACAGTCGTAACAGACACAGTCTGAGCACATTACTTCCCGCCTGGTGGTGATCATTTGACGGATGGATTTGTGGTGCACAGTATACCTGGCTGAAGTTCTCGTGTGTGGGTGGTAGCTCGAAGACGTGAGAAAAGCGATGGGTTACTGTTTTATGACTCGGGGCAGAACCCATTTTGCCTTGCCCCATGGAGGGTAGACTTAGACATTTACAGAGGGGTGTTAAGGAAGGCTAGCGAAGAGGTGTGCTGAGTTATTGCGCTCGCCTGAGTGGCACGTCTCTTGAAGCTCTCGGGATATAGACGGTGGGGATTGCACGAACGTCATCCACCTCCTGGTTTTTGGCTGGCAAAACATCAGCCAGTGGGTGATTAGTGCTTCGTGTGTATTAATGGGTGAGCCATTCGAAAAATTGGCAGCTCGAGAGAATAACAGCGAGCAGGGGCTGATGTGGAGGTCCGCTCAAGCAGATAGTCATCAATTGAGTACATGAATAAGATTAGTATTGATGCTCTCTTGATTGAAGTGGCTCCGCGGATAAGTGTACGAATATGACAACATCTGTGATAATACGATAAACCTTCTCATGCAATACCTGGTTCGACCCCTCGTTCTTTGCAAAAATATTCTTTGTTTGTTGGCGAACGGTGGGCTCGCGCAGAATCTGTGTGAGACCGATATTTAATGAGGACGCAACCAATCACCTAAGTTACTCCATTCGTTTATATTTTATGTGATGATACCATATCATTTGATGTCGAATGTATTAGAGGTGACAGACTGGAATAATGCTAACATGACTATAGTTAAGTTAAATAGGATTACAAGTGATAGATGGTATTATATTATATTCTTTCGTGTTATACTTTGAATTGGTTTTAGGGATCAACATTCTTTTCATGCTATCGTTCGTATACTTTTTGCGACGCGCAGGCAATTGTTAGACATATTAATCCACGCATACAATCACCTAAGTTACTCCTTCGTTTTATTTTTGTTAACTTATCATTTTGTTACAGTTTAAAGGTGTGGACTCATACTTTGCAAGTTTTAAAAATGCACGTTTATGTTGTAGTAATTTTGGATATCAGTAGCTGAGCAGTGGCTATAAAATTGGTTTACTTTATTCATCGGGTAAGCGGCCTTCACATCATATCAGTTGTAGAAGTTTTTCCTTGAATTTCACTCAACGCTGGTCGCGTTAATTAGTTGCAATAAGATAATAGCTTAAGAACATGAAACTGTGAGATCAATAGATAATTAGTAATTCAGATAGAAAAGAAAATCTATTTACATAGTATTAGAAAACATAGCCCATACATAAACAAAAGATGTTTAAATGGATATACAGAAAGAGTGACACGGATAGCACTCAAATAGTGGTTATAGCGTGTCACCTACACCAGAACGATTCTAGAAGAGTATTCTTGCGGAAAATCGCATTAAGCAGTGAGATGTGTACGCCGGTTGTCTATGTGTCATACTTGTTGTGTAGTGCTACACAGAAAGCTCTACTCTTACTATACGTTGCATCATACGGTGAAAGATATTATCGCGCAGGACAGTTCTAAACATTCTCACTTTCTTCACTCGTCTCTTGGTTTATAGAAGTGTGTCTCTTTATAGTTCTCATTGCTAATTATAACATCTTTTATCTTGATAATGATTAAAACATATCCGACTAATAAACTGATACAACGGAAGTACATTATGTTAGTTATTTACTTTCTACCGGGAGCTCATAGTTGGGCCCGATATTAAGTGCTCTATTTTGATATATTGTCATATTTTTTGTTTCTTTAGATTCCTATTAACTACGGAAGTTTATTTCAGTTATTTGTCTATCAGAGGGTATTGTTATGCATCAGATGGTACAATACAACATTTTATTGCGTGCATCATCATATAGTGAACTTTTATATAATTATAGTGACCCTTTATATCAATATGTGACTCATGTTTACTTTGACATCTGACTTAGTTAGTGATAAATAATAAGGGTCGCTTTATTGAATAAAAGTGGTTAATTATAATCAAAAATGGTCACTTAATCTGATGGCACAGCTAAACTTATGTGTTCCCGCGACACCGATTATACAATTTTTGTCTATATTGTATTAGAAATAGATCACTGATTAACCATATTTATTCAAAAAAATTCTGTTAAGGACAACCATTTATCTTATCTATTATAAGGGTAAGGGGGGGACGAGTTGTGGTGTCCCCTCTTAACATACGACTAGTACCCTTTAATGAATTAATGAGATAAAGACTTGAAACTATTGGCTCGATACCCTTAAGGTCCACTTAATATAAAGATTTATGAATTCGATGGTAGCATACAGCTATTACCCAAAAATAAAGAATACATTCTATTATGTGTGACTTAATTAATCTAAGTGAATAAATAATTCAAACTTCGATCGATTATTTCCAATTGATTCAAAACATATATGAAACTATATTTTGATATCAAATCCTAAGTATATTAGTTTCTTTACTTTTTTTTATTGGGCAAGTCAGAGTTACATACACATTAATTCCAACATCAAAATAATGTATCGATGACTCTTAGTATAGATATAATTATAATATCAATCAATATTTAAATATAAAATAGCAATCTATAGAATTATTTTTAACTCTCAATCACCATTTTCCGTAGCGTCAGTCACGCCATGCGTGCCCACTATGATTATACTACGTTATTAGTATTGCAACTTCGAGAGGTTTTAGAATGTCACGCAAGCAAAGTGTGTCATAATTAGTTGTGTCTTGTTTAGTTAAAGACTAGTATTATGCGATGCACGCGAATGCGTCGTGCTTGCATTATTTTTAAAAGTTTTCTTGACGTATGCGGGGATATATATTCTATATACTCATTAGGTTAGTTTGTAACTATAATCACGCGATGCGCTAGTGGTCAGGTTTTTTGGTTAAAATTTTAAAATTACAGTCAAATATGTAATTAGCACACAAAATAAACAATCATGTAATGTTGAGTTATAGTTTCAATTAACAATGGCCGGTGGATGAGCTTATTTATTTTTCAAAATTTTCGATTCGCAATTTTTTTCCTTTCAATTGAATATCTTCCGACAAGAGATTTTTACAATGATTAAATTTTAACATTGATCTCATACAAATAGTATTATTGTGATAGATACAT